>PVJC01031146.1:0-20784 GCA_004026665.1 Murina feae | reverse complement strand
AAAAAAAAAAAAAAAAAAAAAGGAGGATAACTGACTAATTACCAAACATTAGTCAAGATCCAAGAAACAAGAAGTTGGATAGACAAAGAAAAGTAGAACATTTGACAAAATTTGCAATTAAGCAACAAGCATTCATAGCACTTTCTGTACCCAAATAAACTCTTTTAAAGTAAGCTTTTAGGTAGTAAAGATTGCTCAGAGAAGAGCAACAATGAGGAACAGTACTTAACGTCTTAAATTCCATAAATGACTTTACCAGATTATTTAATGTGGACCAAGGCCAACACATAAAATGTGAAACACATTTTACTTTCATGTAAGGAAAACCCCTGTCTTTTAAGGTCTTTTCTTTTTTCTTTTTTTTTTTAAGATATATATGTTGTGGTCTCAAAAAAAAAAAATCAAAGATCTATTATCAGATAGAGATGTTGAGAACAAACTAGGTAACGTACCAAATTCAGCAGGCCTTGGAGGACTTTCTAGACTATTCTGGCCTTATGGTGCTCTGACACAGAACTGGCTGAGTCCCCCCAAAGCCCAGGGATCCTGCAATATCATTGCTTTTATGCATAGTTGGACCACATGTGTGGAATCCCAAAGCACCAGTTTCATTTCCAATGGCTTCTCATTAAGTTTGTTATGGAAGTAGACTCAAGGACTTTGATAAGGAATAGGGAGTGCCGGGAGTAGCTGAATAACCCGAGAATCTGTGTTCCCTAAAAGAACTCAAAAACCATCTAGGTTCAAACCCTTCTTTTCAGGTAAAGAAACTAGAACCCTTAGCAGATCACAGTCATATCGTGACAATCCAGCAGTGCTGCTGATCCAGTCCTGCCTCTGCCTCATGCTTCTACTTCTACGAATTAAGGAATGCAATGGAAAACCAAGGTTCTTTATCAAATCACCAAGTCAGCAGCACGATTTAATTATCTCACAGGCACACACTATAAAATGCAAGCCATTCTTCGGAGCCTGAGAACCCTCCTTTTTTCCTCTCCCTGTTTCACCTTAGTTCTAATTTCATTTGCAGATGCAGATAAAACGCTCATGTTAGCAGTTCTTTGTTAATAAGTAAGTCTGTAAGAATTTATGTCAAGTGATAATGAGACTCTCTGGGATTGTCTGTAATTTTATAGCAGTTGGATTTTTATTTTCTTTGTTCACTGATATTTTCTTTCTCTTTCTTCTTTTGTAGGAAGATTTACATCGATTATCTTAACAGTTGCTCTGGCTTTTAGATTTAATTGAAAACAGTATTAATTATCTAAATAGATATGATTATCATCCTTGTCTGATATTTATTAATGTCACTATTAAGAAAACTTTAAGAATTCTAGGAGACTAAGAGTATAAGATTGTTTAAACCCTTACTTTTTTTTTGTTTCTATGTGACCTTTAAGTTCACGTTTTCAATGGATTTAGACATCAAATTATTCCAAAATCTTTTGAAATCAATCATATTTTCCCCTCAAATGATAACTTTGAGTTTTCTCAACCACTGGCAATTATCTGTTACATTAACATCTAAAGGAAGGATATGGAAACAATGATATGCCACTACACACCTATTAGAATGGCCAAAACCAGAACCCTGACCGTTTCAGAAGTTGATAAGGATGTGAAGCAACAGGAGTTCTCCTTCATTGCTGATGGGAAGCAAAATGGTACAGCTGTCTTGGAAAACAATTTGGCAGTTTCTCACAAACTACATATACTTTACCATGTGACCCAGCAATAATGCTCTTTGGTATTTACCCAAAGGAATTGAAAAACCTGCTCAAGGATATTTATAGCAGCTTTATTCATAATTGCTAAAACTTGAAAACCACCAAGATATTCTTCTTTATGTACATACAGGCAATGGAATATTACTCAGGGCTAAAAAGAAATGAGTGCCCTGGCTGGTTTGGCTCAGTGGATAGAGCGTTGGCCTGGGGACTGAAGGGTCCCGGGTTCGATTCCAGTCAAGGGCACGTGCCCAGGTTACTGGCTCTATCGCCAGTAGTGGGCATGCAGGAGGTAGCTGATCAATGATTATCTTTCATCATTGATGTTTTTATCTCTCTCTCCCTCTCCCTTCCTCTCTGAAATCAATAAAAAATATTTTTAAAAAATAAAAATAAATGAGCTATCAAGCCATGAAAGAATATAGAGAAAACTTAAGTGCATATTACTAAGTGAAAGAAGCCAATCTGAAAATACTACATACAGTATGATTCCTCCAACTATATGACATTTGGAAAAAGGCAAAACTATGGGGTCAGTAAAAAGATCAGGGATTGCACGGGCAGTGTTCCAAGTGGTTAGAGCATCAACAGAATACTGAGGTTAGGTTCCAGGTCAAGGGCATGTTCCTGGGTTGCAGGAGGCAACCAATCACCATCTCTCTCTCTCTCTCTCTCTCTCTCTCTCTCTCTCTCTCTCTTCCTTCCCTTCTTTTCCACTCTAAAAATCAATGGAAAAAAATATCCTCAGGTAGGGATTAACAACAACAACAGCAAAAATCAGGGATTGCTGGAGGGAGGATGAAATGAATGGGCAGAGCAGGAAAATTGTAGGCCTGTGAGGCAATACTCTGTGTAATAATATAATGGATAAATGTCATTATACATTGGTTCAAATGCCTGTACAAGACTAAGAGTCACCTCTAATGTAAACTACAGTCCTTGGACAATTATAATGGGTCAATGTTGTTTCAACAATTGTTAACGGATGTACCACTGTAGCAAGTGATATCAATAATGGGGGAAGCTATGCCTGTGTGGGGACCAGGGGTACATGGGAAATCTCTGTACTTTCTTAATTTTGCTGTGAACTTAAAACTGCTCTAACAAATTACAGTCTTTTTAAAAAGAAAAGGAAAGCATATTTATTCAATTATTTCAGAAGTCAAGAATATTTTGCCCAACTTCAATCTTGCTAATTAGATCAATATTCTTAGGGTTTTTGAAGTTGGCCAAACTATCATTTCCATCCCTTCTTCAAACATTATCATTAAAAACAAGAAATCAATGCTTAAAATATATCATCCTCATCTTATTGAAGAAATTCATATGTAAAAATCAGTGTCTTAATAATATAAAATCATTTATAAATCTGTTAAATGACTTTAAAAGTAAATTGATTTTCTGTCAAAAACAATCATTCTAGTGTCAGGATTGATACTAACCTAATTTATCCCAATTGTTTTTATTTTTTTATTTTTTATTTTTTTGAACCGTACACATAATTTTGTTTTATATTATTCATTCCACTTCTCCATATTAATATAGTTATTCAAGATGTAAATAGTTTACTTCCACATATACTGTAAGATTAACTTTCTGATACTCTTCAGCATCTATAATTTTTGTTATAAATATTTTTTAAATAAATCTTTATTGTTCATTTTATTACCATTGTTTCTCTTTTTCCCCTCCAAATCTCCCCTCCTCCCAGTTCCCACTCCATCCACTGCCCTTATCCCCCACACTGTCCTCATCCATAGGTGTATAATTTTTGTCCAGTCTCTTCCTGCACCCCCCAAACTCTATCTCCTTGTGAATTGTCATTCCACTACCTTTCTATGCCCCTGATTCTATTCTATTCACCAGTTTATTCTGTTCATCAGATTTTTTTTTATTAACTTGATTTTTAGGTTCACTTGTTGATAGATATGTATTTGTTGTTCATAATTTTATCTTAACTTTTTCTTCTTCTTCCTCTTCTCAAAGAATACCTTTCAGCATTTCATATAATACTGGTTGGGTGGTGATGAACTCCTTTAGCTTTTTCTTGTCTGTGAAGCTCTTTGTCTGACCTTCAATTCTGAATGATAGCCTTGCTGGGTAAAATAATCTTGGTTGTAGGTTCTTGCTATTCATTGTTTTGAATATTTCTTGCCATTTCCTTCTGGCCTGCAATGTTTCTGTTGAGAAATCAGCTGATAGTCGTATGGGTTCCCCTTTGTAGGTAACTGACTGCTTTTGTCTTGCTGCTTTTAAGATTTTCTCCTTGTCTTTTTTCCCTTGGCATTTTAATTATGATGTGTCTTGGTGTGATCCTCCTTGGGTTCCTTTCATTTGGGGTCTTCTGCGCTTCCTGGACTTGCAAGTCCATTTCTTTCACCAGGTGAGGGAAGTTTTCTGTCATTATTTCTTCAAATATGTTTTCAATATATTGCTCTCTCTCTTCTTCTGGCACCCCTATAATTCTGATGTTGGTACGCTTGCAGTTGTCCCAGAGACTCCTTACACTATCTTCATATATTTGGATTCTCTTTTCTTTTGGCTTTTCTGGGTGAGTGGGTTTTGCTTCTTCATATTTCTTGTCTTTGACTTGATTCTTGAGATCCTCTCGTCTGCTGTTGGATCTCTGTATATTCTTCTTTATTTCAGTCAGTGTATGCTTAATTTCTAGCTGGTCCTTTTTCATATGCTCAAGGGTCTCACTAAATTTATCGGCAGACTCTAGAATATTCTCAAAAAGCCTTATAACCGTGGTTTTGAACTCTATATCTAGTCGTTTGCTTTCCTCCATTTCTGTCGTCTGTGACCTGTTTCTTGGTCTCCGCATTTTGGCTGCTTCCCCCTTCATTGAAAGAGTGACTTTAATCAGCTGTGTCAATGGTGGGAGAACTTCTATGCTGGAGACACCCTTATGGGGCAAGACTTGCTTCAGTGGGGCTTTGGTGCCCATTAAGTCTGCCCCCTGAGTGCATCCCTTGTCCAGGTACGCTAGTTCTTGTACCTCCAGGGAGGTGCTGTCTTAGCTTCTGCCTGGGGCTTCCCAGCCTTTTATATGCAAAAGCCTCTATGCGCAGCTTGGGTCGGGCGGGGTCTTGGGGAGTCTACAGGGTGGAGCTACCTGCTATGGCCGCTTCCCAGCCCTGCCCTAAGAGGCACCGGGTCTCACGCTGCTCTGGAGTTCCTCCCGGTGCTCAGACGGTGCTAGACAGTCTAGCTCCTCCCCATAAGTTTCTGAGTCCCCCGCAACTCGCCTGAAACTGGAGTTCAGAGCTGTCAGGAGTTTGTGTTTCCCTACGGTACAAAATGCTATCAGTCCTTCTTGCGAGCCATTTTGCAAGCCGCAAACTGCCGTTTTCTCATGCTGCGAGCTGCTGTTTCACGGGCACCAGCCATCTCCGCGAGCCCCTTTGCACGCGCGCGCCTTCGTACCTTTGCACTTTATTTCCGCACCTCCTCTGAGTCTCAGTCTTCTTCTTGTTGTAGAATTTCCACTCAGCCAGCCTTCCTGTGGGTCTGGGTGTTGTTTGTTTTTTCTTTTCGTTGTTGTTTTATAATTGTTGTGGCTAGCAGCAATTCTGATGTTCACCTATGCCACCATCTTGGTTTCCCCAATTGTTTTTAGATTGGTAAGAATCATTCTTGGAGCTCTTTTCCAGTTTGTATTTGTGGGTTTGTTTCCAACCCTATATAATAAAGAGGTAATATGCAAATTGACCCTCACACGTAACGCTGTCACAAGATGGTTGCACCCCCAGCAGAGGCTGGTCCCATAAAGAGCCATAACGAGCAATCAGCATGGACCTGAGGCTGCATAGTGCTGGGCTGGGCCAAGGAGCAGGGGACCTGAGGCTGCACCCCCTGCCCTGGCACTGGGCCAGGGGACCTGAGGCTGTGCCCCTCGCCTAGTAGGGCTTGACAGGGGTGGGGCCTGTCAGGTCTGGATCTAACCTAATGGGGGTGGGGCTGGCTGGGTCTGGGTCTCCTGTGATTTCAAGGAACACATGGGTGGGCAGGGACTTGACTCTGGGTCCTAAGGTGCATCCCAGACTCTGACAGAAGGAAGATTTTCATATACATTTTACTAATTTTCTTTCACCTCTGACACTTCTATTATAGAGAAAGGGCAAATAGCAATATTAAAATATTTCCTCTAAATAATTCCCTGTTAATGTGCATGGATTTTGTGCACCAGGACACTAGTCTTTTTATAATGTTTTAAATAATTGGGAATATACATTAAGAAAAAAATATCTAGCTCTGTCCTTTCTGTTGGTGAGACTACAAAAGGAAATGGGTTATGTGGGGCTCCCCGGTTAGCCCAGTGGACACTGCAGAATGGAAGGTTTACTTCCACTCCCATCCCATCCCCCAATGAGTTATTGCAGTTGTCATTCAGCTCTCATGGGACATCTTTCTTTCTTTTTCAAAATATTTTTTATTGATTTTTTTTTTAGAGAGAGAGAGAGAGGAAGAGAGAGAGAGGGAGAGGGAGAGGGAGAGGGAGAGGGAGAGAGAAATATTGATGCAAAAGAGAAACATCAACCACCCTGCCTCCCGCAATCACCCTGACCAGGGATCAAACTTGCAACCTGGGTATGTGCCCTAACTGGGAATTACACTGGGCCAGTACACAGGCCAATGCTAAACCTACTGAGCCACACTGGCCAGGGCAGGACATCTTTCTTTTTATGGAATTAGGATGCAGTTCATCTGAGCCAGCATGCTAAGAAATGAGGTAATTTTGGTTTGCTTATGAGCATGCTGTGGACTAAATTATATTGAGATGTTGGAAGTCCTAACTCACAATGTGACTATATGTTGAGGTAGAGCTTTTAGGAGGTAATTAAGTTAAAGGAGACCATAAGGGTGAGATCCTGTATGATTGGTGACCTTGTAACAAGAGGGAGAGAGAGAGAAGTCTTTCTTTTTCTCTGTACACATGGAGGAAGGAGAGGCCATATAAGAACACAAAAGAAGGCAGCCATTTGCAAGCTAGGAAGAGAGGCCTCTTCAGCAACCTAATTAGACCTTAAACTTGATCTTGGACTTCCAGCCTCCAGAACTGTGAGAGAAAAAATTCTGTTGTTTAACCTACCAACTCTATACTATTTTGTTATAGCAGCCCAAGCCCACTAATACAGGGCAGGAAGAAAATGGGAAGCAACATCCAGGGCACAAACAAATGGTGTAGAACAAGCCCGTTTGTCCTCTTCTCAGATAATGTGTCCTCCAACCATCCTTTCTCTTTCTTTTTCTCTTTCTCTTTCTCTTTCTCTTTCTCTTTCTCTTTCTCTTTCTCTTTCTCTTTCTCTTTCTCTTTCTCTTTCTCTTTCTCTTTCTCTTTCTCTTTCTCTTTCTCTTCCTCTTCCTCTTCCTCTTCCTCTTCCTCTCTCTCTCTCTCTCTCTCTCTCTCTCTCTCTCTCTCTCTCTCTCTCAATTCTATCTTTTTATTTGGGTGATTATCAAAGTGTTTTTGGAGAATGTCAGAAATGGAAGAAGTGCATAGTGCTATGCTAAGAGGAAGAGTATATTGTGAGCTATGTCATTATTGGTCCAAAATAGGCACTTTTAAGATAAACTTAAGCTGCTCCTGATAAGTCACAAATGAATAAGAAAATATCCAAATGGATAAGGTGGATAATTACAAGGTTTATTTATACAATAACCCCAGAGCACAAGGGACCTTGAGTGCAGTCCTAATATTTTGGGACAGTACTGCTGTTGTTAATTTTCAAGCTTCCTCTTTTATTAACCACTACTCAAAAGTCTAGTTTAATTGCATTGTAGTGAGATAATATAGCCTGTGAAATCGTTGCTCATGAGAATTTTTATCATTGATATAATTGATATAATTGATCGTTGTTCTGTTCTCTGTTCTCTCGCTCTCTCATCTCCTTTCACATCATTTATCTCTTTTTGGTTCTCCTCTGCCAGAGCTTCTCAATTTGGGAATCTATTTTACTGTCTCCATGTAATGTGATTTCTGGAGTGGAATTTAATTCTATCATTGTGTTTCTGGTTTACTCAAAGTACTTCTTTATTTTATCCATTTCCCTTTTCATCTCATCCTATGATTTCCCAGTTAACTTTATCTTCTCTTATGACCTCCAGCCACCATTTCATGGGGGGTGGTGGTGGTGTTATTTCTTGCATTGCATGTGGATACCAATTTCCTGATATTTTTTCAGGATTCTGGAGTGTTTTTTTCAGGGGTGTGTACTTGTCCTCTAAGGCTTCAGAGTGACATTCCCTTTCACTGGTTCAATGGTGTTTGTTTGTTTGTTTGTTTGTTTGTTTGTTTGTTTGTTTTTATCAGCACATTGGTTTTCCCTTATTCACCATTTTTTTTATTTTAAAAAATTGTTTTTATTGATTTTAGAGAGGAAGGGAGTGTGAGAGAGGCAAAAACATCAGTGATGAGAGAGAATCATTGATTGGTTGCCTCCTGCATGCACTCCACTGGGGACTGAGCACGCACCCCGGGCATGTACCCTGATCAGGAATCAAACCATGAACGTCTAGTTCATAGATCAACACTCAACCACTGAGCCATGTCGGCCAGCCCTTATTCATTCTTTATTGAACCTGCTCTAATTTCTTATTAATTTGTCTCACTCTCTAACTACAGGGAATATGTTAATTCTCAGATCTCCTGTTGGAGAAAGGTTGCTGTGCATTTTCTCTGCAGGCATGGCCTAATGCCACTCTGACTTACTACAGAGATGGCCCCCAGACTTTAGATAATATTGGATTTCCTGATGCTCTAAACCAAGGGAGTAAATTAAAACCTTCAATTCTTTGCAGGCTCTACTACTATGAGTGATACTTTGGATTTTCTATCTTCCCTATGAATGATATTTACTGTATTAATGTGTGAAATACACAGTGGCATGTCCCTATGGTTGCATTCATGTGCATTTTCCAAACCTCTGAAGTAAGTCAAGAACCCCGTATAACTACTGCAAATTCTAACTTTAAATATCTCTAAACTTAAGGGAAATAAATCAACTACCTCTCCTTCTGACACAAATAGGCCCTGGGTAAGCATACTTCAGGTTATCTTTCCTGAACTGAAGCATAAAATCACTAAAATTCACACAACTTCAAAATATATAAAGAGAGATGAATGTTCGGCATTTGATTGGCATCCTAATGTTTATGAATGACGAAATGACGCACATTCAGGGATTTCTTTAGCACTTTGTTTCCAAGTACATTTGCAAGACCTGGGGAAAGAATACAAATAACAGACCACAGACCACAGATCTCTACATGGAGAAGTTGTAACGCAAGTGATAAACACATGCAAAATGTGTCCCAGCTTTCTGCCATCGCAAATGTAACCCACTTACTGACCTGAAGGACAAGGTTGGAGTTGGAATTTTCAGAGTTCACTAGCAGGAGGAGGTGGCCCAGGCCCCCACCCCTCCCTTCTGACTCTGTCTTAAACTCTGAGGGGTATAACAGGATGGGTATGGATATCTCAGCCTGCAAGCCAGATCTGTTTACAATTTGTTCTCATTCCTGGCCAATAGCTTCCTCTTGCTCACCCCTGCAGAAGGGTTTGTGCAGACCCTGGAAACAGGGGCATTTGGGCAGGGAAATTGTGGTCCTGGGTACTCAGAATAGAGGTCGAATTTAGGGTGAGCATATTCCTCTAGCTATAAAAATATACAGATTTCTTGCATTATGAGGCTAGAGGAGGGTCAGAGGAGGGTGAAAATTATATGTAAAGACCATCATGTGTAAAATACACATGATCCCAATACTTTTAAATTAAAAAGCAGTATGATGGTTGGACTTGGGGAAAATACCATTAACTGAACTATTATTGTATGTCAATCCTTGGTTATAGACATTCATAAAACATCTCAGTGAATCCTGAAAAATAAAATTATCACCCTCATTTTACAAGTGCAGGGACCAGGGCACAGAAAAGTCAGCGAACACGTTCCAGGCCACAAAGTGATATGGGTGAATTCAGGAGTTGAATCTGTCTGTTTACAAAACATGCTTTCTTTCCATTCCCTTAATTTATGATAGAAGAATTGCTGCCTTATCATAATTTTGACATCTTACTTCCCCCTCTGAAGATCCAACACTGGAATGTATTCATCATTATGCACAATGGTTTTATATTTTTGTCTCATAGAAACGCCTATATACCCCAGCCAGTGTTGCTCAGTGGTTGAGCATCGACCTATGAACCAGGAGGTCACGGACACGGACACGGACACATAACTGGACTGTTGGCTCGATGCCCAGTAGGGGTATGCAGGAGGCAGCTGATCGATAAGTCTCTCATCATTGATGTTTCTCTCTCTCTCTCTCTCTCTCTCTCTCTCTCTCTCTCTCTCTCTCTCTCTCTTCCTCCGTCCCTCTTCTTTCCTCTCTGAAACCAATAAAAATATATCTTTTTAAAATGCCTATACAATGTTGGCTGAAGTGTTTGGTGTTTTTAAAACATTTATTTAGTGTTATTCTGAGTTCTTTACAGAAATTAAATCATTTAATCTCACAACCCCATGAGGCAGATACCACTACTACCCCCGTGTTACAGATAAGGAACAGTAAGGCACAGACAAGTTAACTAACTTTCCTGTCACACAGCCTGTGAGGCAGGAGCTGAGGTTAGCCTGAGCTCTTAACCACTGAGCTCCAATGCCTTTTGTCATTGTTATAGTTCCACACTGATTGCATACTGGCAGACAACTGCTTTATGTACAAAGCTCACACGTTTCTGCCATGGTCAAATCTTTATCTCGAGGGAATTTATCAGCTGACACAATGAAATATAATTGTGCACTTTTTCTAATATAGCCTATCTCCTAGTTGTGTCTGTTCTGCATCAACTCTTTTAATTGCTCTCAGAACATCTAATCTAGAGACCCAGGCACCACATAAAATACAATGATGAACATCAAAATGCTGGTTTCTGGACACTCTCCAAACTCTAGCTTCCTTTTGCTCTCTTCAAACTGCTTCATGCATGGGCTTCTCTCACTTTCTGATCCATTTGGTTTTACACCTTAGCTCCTCCTTCTTACCTCACCTCATTTGCCATTGCTAATGTTCCTTCACTCTGCTTTCCTTCATACAGGGCTGGCCTCTCCATGGCTCTCCGCCACTGGCAATGGTTCCTCTGCACCCATGAGCCCAAGGCCCCATGTTCCATGCTTCCCCAGACTCTAAGACACCTCAAGCATATACAGTACCCCCAAGCCTGACTCGTCTGAGAGAAGCATAAGAAAATGTGGACAGTTCATCTGTTTTGACAAAAGACTAGAGAAATACATTCTGTGCCTATAATTTATCTATCATTTATAGCATCTGCAAGTCACTGTAATGCACACCACCTTTTATCATGAGTGATTAGAAGCGATATTCACTTTCACATGTTTTCCTTCAATTACTAATTCTAACAAATGGAAATCACGGCATATTTGTGTGGCATATCTCAAGTTCTCTCACAAAAGAAGCCGATGTGTTTAACTTAAGTGACCATATGCATATCTTACAGATATTTCAACATCTGGCCCTACTTTGCAAAAGCTTAGTTTCACAAGTTACACCAGAAAGAATGCATTTAAAAACATAAGGCTCTGGATATCTATACGAAAACCACATCAGTGGGACCCTTGAAATTTTGTGTAAGTAAACATTGGGAATGTGACAAATTGCTAATTTCCTATGAAAGACTGTAAAATTCCAGCTGAGAACTCTGGGTTGTGGGTAGGGAGAAGAATAGAAATAGGAATGGCTCTCTAACCTCAGAGACTGCTCCTGCTGTCTAGATTTTGAATGAAAACATGTTGCCTGGAGGCTGAGAAGTTCGCATTGGTCTTTATAACTGTTGCTCTCACCCAAAGCCTCCCTTTCAAGATTGTAGATCTCAGCGCTCTGCTGGTGGTAAGAACAAGGCCTTTAGCCCAGGGAAGTTAGTAATGTCTGACTGAAATCTACAGCATCAGACTTTGTCTTCATTATCAGAACAACAAAGAAATAATGGTACCCCTAAAATAATCAGAGCACCCCAGGAAAGCAACGGTAATGTCAAGGAACGGCATGGTACAGATGTCTACAACTCACTTTGAGCTCTGCTCTTAAATGTGTCATGTGGAACCTATAGCATACCCATTGCTTACACTGTCTTTATCACAGTACTTTAAAATTTGGATTTATTCCAAATTCCTGTTTACCTATTTGTTCTGACCTCTGATGTATTCACCTTCTATGCTGTATTTTTACAACAGAGATATATTGCCACTGTCTTGTAATTTCATAATGCGGATTGCTACTGGTTTGAGTACTTCGGGGCATGCTATTAAAATAGGAGCCATGCACTTATTGGCATATTCATATTTTGGTTTGTTTAAGTGAGACATATTCTGTATCACGAAAAGACAATGGTTATAGTTGTGTGTGTGTGTTTTTTTAATGGGTATCAGGACTTCTTAGAAAAATAGCTGAGTCTAGGCTGGGGCAGGAAATAGGGAAGTGAGCCTGAAATATCTTGTCATACCTAATAGTGAAGAAGTTATCAAAGTTCTAAGGATCATGGTAAAAGAACTCAGGAGACAACTTTTAAGGATGCCCCCACTTGCCAAAGATGGAATAAATTATACATCAACGAGGATGAGAACTCGGATGGCATTTGAATGTATTATTTCATAGGCTACTTAAAGAAATACTTGCTTATTGCTGTTGTATGATACCAAACACTTAACTCATCATTTTGAAATCTGCTAGGTAAAGAGTAAGAAACATCTGTGCTGCCTTTTAAAAATAAAAACTGGGTACCGCTGGTAACCGATGAGTCAATGATACATTTCTCTTCATGGAAAATGTTATAGCTAATAAACAAAGAAAAAATAATGGGAATGTCATATCACTCATTTGAAACTCTTGCAGAACTAAGGATTTAGGTTCTTGAGCATCAGTGGCTACTAACATCATCAAAAGTAACATGGTGCCTCCTGATGAAAGAAGACAGTATCACATATAAAACAGTTCTATCTGACAAAAGGAATAACCTGAATCTTTTCAAGTTGCCAGCTATGACTATTAAATTAGTGTAAATACAAAGAATGGGGAACATGTTAATCTACATACACTGTGGGTATGAAAATAGCAAAATCCAGATCATGAAAACTGTGACAAGACAACACACACCAGTACATAAATTTCAAGGAGAAAATAAAAGAAATAAAGATGGAGGGATAATCTAAATGTGAAAATGGATGTAAAAGATCTATCAGTGAGTGGGCACAATGTATGGGCCTTAGCTGGATTCTGACTCAAACAGGGACATTTACAAGCAATGGGAAATTTGAACCCTGGATGGATATTTGATAATCAATTAAGAAATTCTTGATGTTTTTAGTGTGCTAATGACATTGTGGTTACATTTTTTTAAAAGAATTATCTTTTAGTGATATATACAAAAGTATTTACAGATGAAATCCTATATCCGAAATGTGCTTCAGAATAACATGGGCTGGGGAGGTTGGATGAGACTATGAGCAGGAAAAGATTGACAATGGTTTCATGGCTATTGGGATTAGATGATGGCATTAGATGATTACCCCTGTCCTGTTATGTGGACGTTAAAAGTTCTCCGTAATAAAAAGCTAAAGACAAAAGCAGCCATTTCTTTGTTGACATTCTACTCTCAATGTTCAATCAATGTTAAATATCCAACGGAAGAAATTTATCAGGACTAACTTAAAAACCCAGCATATATTCATGAGCTTCATGTACTATTTACAAAGGCGACCCATTTTTCTAGAGAAAAGAGAAAGTGCAAAGAACAAACCTTCTTTGTTTTATTATATCTATTTATATGCTCACGAACTTCACCTACATATCATCTGTACTCATTATGGCTACTGGACATTGAATGGAAAATCAGTCTGTACAATAAGACTGTATTTTTAGAGTTATTGTTTGATTAACAATCATTAGTTTAGTAGAACAGAAACTTACCAACATTTAGATACCAGCTGCCTGTTTACTACAGGTAACCAGGTAAAACACAAAACCGCAACTCTCTTCTGCTTACCCAGCATTAGCCAGCTTTCAAACCAGTATACAAAATTATTTTTTTTCTTTTGAACAATCTAAAATTGCACCACATATACAAAAAGTAATGTCAGTTTTTCTACATCCCTACCTGCCCTTTACTTTATTGCCTTTCCATATCTTATTTTTCCATTTTCCAATGCTAGATTCCACTTATCAATTATTTGCTGTGTCTCATGTCAATAGACTTTTAAGGGAAACATAAGAACTTGCTAAAATACTAAACCTGTTGATTAAAAGGTGGTGTGATGACACATCAAAATCCTAACTTTAAATGCTGATACAAACCCAGTGGCTTAGTTTCACCTTTTCACGTTTAAATACTTTTATTGTTTCCTTCTCAAGTTCTTTATGACTCATTGTTTCTTCTGTGGGTTTCTGAAAATAATCCTTTTCTCAGGCCTTTATCTTCTGACATCCCACCGTCCACCTGCTTCAACCCCAGATATAAAGGTTACGATTCAGGGGTTTGGGCTCCATCCAGATGGAATCAGATCAGAATTTTCCCACAGGGTCCTAACACCAGGGAGGCCTGCATGATATACAACTAAGAATAATTGCTCTTTAATTAAGGGGTATTTCTTTTCTCTGTGATTGTTTTGCAACAATATCAAAACATTCATAAAATGTTTATTCTCACAGATCCTGAGGTGCATTTTCTCGACTCATTGGCTCCTTTTCAATTACTGAAATAACCAAAGAAAGAACAAACAAATCTAAACACATCAATGGAAAATACATTTTCCTCCTCCTCTTATTTCTCTAGTACAGAGCCTGTTCTCATTTATAATATTTATATCAAGATCCCCTTTGTTGCATAAAGTTGATAATTAAAAGAAAAACACTTACCCAGAACAAGAAGTTGAAGACAAACATACAATATTTTATACACTTATTCACACCTGCCATGTCGGAAAAGGATCAGGAATCAGATGCTGAGAATTTAGCTGTCCGTTATAGGATTGTCCGGCAATGAGCTCAGGAGTAATTTGCCTGTAGAGAATTCTGTGCCCTCGGCTTTAGAGCAGAAATAGAAAGCAAAGAAGTGAGGGAGGTGGGGGGGGGGGTAATCTAGTTATTAAAGTGGATAAAAAATTAACCCACACATTTAAATATCTCAAGGGCTATCACTAGGCAAGTGTGTTCTTTTGCTTGTCATGGCTCTGGGGCACCACGCCAGGATATTTATGATCCTTTTTCAAAAACTGCCTCCTCTAAAGTAAACAGATATCAAGTTAAGGGAGTGGCACTGAACTGGCAGGGAATGGCACAGCGGTACTAGGTTGTTAGATTTCAGAAACCACAAGCTGACTTGCCTGCCCTCTGTTTCAACTATACAGAAGGAAATAAGGTTGCTTTGCTTTGAGATGAAGGGACATTGTGCCTCAACTCGTTTGTGCATTGCATTTTCTCGAGAACACAAAATTTCTTTCAGATGCAAGAGCAGGCATTCAGAAATCTGCCCGATCTGAAGGCTTAGACATAGCAGCCTTTTATCTTAACCCCAGCATAGTGGTCACAACCATTGCTTGTACCTGCTTTCCAAAGTTTCTCAATGGGTTTCAGAACAATTTCATGGAGCTTCTTTAAACACAGCGCAGTTGGGGGAAGTGGGGAGGGAGAGGCTTCCCTGCCTGTCATAAGAACATTCCATTTTTATCTTTATTTCTTTACGATGTAAAAGGAAAAAAAATTCTCAGGCGTCACTCTCTGACTCCCCTAATTGCATTTATTTTATAACGCATAGCCATTCTGATAAGTCAGCTTGTTTTTAAGGTGAACACTGATAAGTTATGTCTATCAGAGCTCCTCACCACCAATTCAATTTCTGGATTCCGGGTCTCTTGGACAGAAAAAAAAATGAAAAATAATTTTTATTTTTTTTCAAAAAGAGAAGGTGGTCACAGTTCAATGACCATAGATTGTAGAGTTTGTTTCCAGTACTAATAGAAGGCAGCTGTTGCAGGTAAAGGCAAAGTTTTCTGACCTAATTAGGGAGGTGTGGACTGCTTTTGTGTAAACAATTTGGGTCATGCTAGTCCCACATCCTGCCTCTAAAAAGAAGGGTTCCCTACCCCCCACCCCTGAAATAAAAGAACCCTGTAGTTCAAAAGGTTTTTTTGAAAAAAAAATTCTTTAAACTCTTTGTTATGTTCTATACAATAAGCAAGCATGAACTTCTAAAAAATGTGAATAGTTAAAAGAATATTTTTCTAACTTTTACTGACATACAAAGATTCTTTTGAAACAATCCCAGTACTTGAGTATAAACATAATTATTTTTTTTTCAGGTATTAGTAGCCATAATATTCACTGTCAAGGCCAAATATAGAACTAATATTAAAAAGTATTGCTTAACATTTAAATCACTAAAATTATTGGTGTTCTGTGTTGTTTCCTCCTAGAAAATGAAATTATTTTGAAATTGCTATTGAGATATCAGTACATTTAGGATTATTCATGGCTAAGAGAGAGTTTTTAACTGAATGAAAAACCAAATGGATTTGTTTTTTATTTATCAAAAGAAACATACAGTATAGGTTAAAATACTGTTTTGTTGACAAACATGTAATTGAGTGTCTACCAAATTTCAGTTTGGAATAGATTTTTTTTTTATAGATGCTGAATCTCCTTTAAAAAAATTATAGTCTTTAGTTTAAGTCATAATTGAACTTTGAAACACCAAAATCAATAGATGTTTTTTATAGGAAAAGTACTCAATGTAATAGATTCCCCAGTCCAATTCAAAATTTATATGAAACAGTTCACTCCCCTAAATTCTTATCCCAGTAAGTTTGAGAAGACACATTTGCCCAAGCTAAATACCATAGAATCACTTTGCATTCCATCTTCTTTCTTGTCACATATCCTATCATTTCACACAATCTGTTGAGCTTCTAAATTTTCTCCAAATCCGTTTCTTCCACCTCATTCATTCACCACTGTCATTACTCAGCCTTTTGTCATCTCTTACGTGAACCATTTCAATAGTATCAAAATTAGTTTCCTTATCCTATTTCTCAACCCCTCCCCACCTCTATTTGCCTAGCACTCTAGAATGTTCTCTCAGCACTCTGGAATTTTCTCTTTTGCTTTCCATAATTCTCTTTATAAAATACTTACTGACCATGTAATTTCCCTGGTTAGAAACCAAGTGAAGGATGATTTCCTGTTGCCTACTGGATAAACTTCAGGCTCAGAGTGACAGTGAACGCCATGGCAGGCAGATCCTACCCATCTCCCAGAACTTTGTCCTGCTCCTTTCTCCCCAGGCAGCCTCCACTCCTTGGCTCCAGAACCACAAAAGTGTTTCACAGGACTAGAACATACGTTGGCATTCCATCCCATGTGCCATGTCATTCTTTCTACCTGGAATATCCTTTCCCACTTTTTCCACCTGGTGAGTTATTACTAACACTCCTCAGTGCTGAGTTCAAATGACACTTCACTTGTGGCACTTCCTTACCTACTCTGAGAAGACCTTGCTTCTCAATACTCATGCCCATTATAATTTGAAAAAAACCTTTAGTCTAAAATTATCATCCCTTATAACACTGATTTTCTCTCTGCCCTATTTGATCTTTTATGCCTTCATCAAAAATCCTGACCTACTTATCTCTATACTGACAGCCCCTGACATTAGAAATGAAGGAATATATAACTGCAGCCAAGATTCTGAGAAAGTTCAACTAGGGATTCCTTCATAGAGTTATATGGAACTACTAACATGTTAGCCCTCCCCCATAAAAAAAGTAAATTATCAGGTAAAGAAATAGTTTCTTAATTCAGGACTTGTCAAAACCTTAACTTGCTAATAGCTAAGAAGGTGACAAAGTACATAGCGATTTCCAAACAAATGTGACCTCAGAACCTATTTTTGAAAGACATATTCTTGGACCAGTGTTACAGCACTTACTTATAGAAACACTAACCTAGACCAGCCCTCACACTTTATACAGGAGAAAGGAAGCCCAGAGGGATTGAGTAGCCCAAGTTTACAACACTGGTTATTGTCAGAGCGCTTTCCAGAAAGGAGGCCTCAGGTGATCAGATCAGTATCGTTGTGTCAACTATTTCTTTAGTTAAGTTCTAAGATTATGACTCAGCTATCAACTTATCTGGAGAAATTGTCTTAACAGATATTTACCAGTAGAAGGTTATGGTAGGGAGGGACTGGAGAGTGTTAGTAATAAATCTTAAATCCAGAGAAAGACCAGGCCAGGAAGGAGAGGCAATGGAGAGTGGGATATCACAAGAAATAACTACTGAAGGAAGAAGGACAGTTTCAATAAATTTAGATAAAGTTTTTCTAATGCTTCCATCATGTCAATTACTATCACTCATGGGAAATGCACTACGAAAAGCAGGATGAATATTCAAGTCTGATTAATCATGAAAACTCTACAAGAGGCAGTCTTATTAAACTGGGTTTTGATAGCAGTATGGGAACCCTGACAGGAAAAAGAGAGACTCCTTGTGCTCAGAGTAGAGGAAAGAGCATGAATAGAACCATCAGATACCCTATGCAAAATCTGGCATTTTCTCTAAGTCACAAGCAAATCAGGCTTATCTTTGAGACTTGAATTAGAAAGCAGGCAAATATAATGGTTTATATTTTCATCATGACATCATGTTTCCTTCTACTAGATACACTCAATAATTCATTCAACAAATGTACTGAATGCCTAGTATACTCAAGGCACTATACTAGGTGCTGGAGATAGAGCAGTTTAAAAAACAAGACAAAAATATGTATCTCATGGGAGATTTGTTATCTATGTACCCAAATATATTGGGCAATTAGATTTCAGAAACAAAAATATAACAATGAAGCTTTTGTTCCCAAAATCTAGTTACCCCATATATTTGTCTGTGGAGTAGATACTGAAAAAAAATCATGTGTTTTAGAGAAAATATTATTTTATTTTATGTACTAGAGGCCTGGTGCACGAATTCATGGGGGGAGGAGATGCAGGAGGTTGGCTGGCTGGCTCTGCCCTTGGTCGGGATGGGGGGTGCTGTTTGGGGACCAAGCTAGCTGGGGGGAGGGGCTGCATGAGGTTGGCTGGCTGGCCTTACCCCTGATGAGGCTGGTTGGTGGGCTGGAATTCATGTCATACTGACTAGTTGTTCCAGTCATTCTGGTCATTCTGGTCACTTGGCTTTTATCCTATACTAGAGGTCCAGTACATGAAATTCGTGCCCGGGGGAGGGTCCCTCAGCCTGCCTACACCCTCTCTCAATCCAGGACCAATCCAAGACCCCTCAGGGGATGTCCAACTGCTGGTTTAGGCCCGATCCCTGTGGGACATCCCTCTTTCAATTCAGGATTGCTGGCTTATAACTGCTTGCCTGCCTGCCTGCCTGATCACCCCTAACTGCCTCTGTCTTGGCCCCTGCACCTGGGCCCCTCCTCCAGCTAACTGCAGGCTCCTGGGACCCAGGCCAGCTTCACCCAGGCTGGCTCCAGGCACCCAGGACCCTGGGTGGCATCACCCAAGCCCCAGCTTTGTTAGGAAGGACATCCAGAATAATGTCTGGAAGATGTCCAGAATATCCAGTCTAATTAGCATATTACCCTTTTATTAGTATCCTTATATAATAAAAGACTAATATGCAAATTGTCCCCTCTACCAGGAGTTCAACTGGCAGTTCAACCAGAGAGCAGGGCCGGCCAGGCAACCTCCCGTGTCCCTTCCCCCTGACCAGCCCCGCCCAATCAGCTGCAATCGGGACAGGCTGGCTGGACCCCACCCGTGCATGAATTTGTGCACCAGGCCTCTAGTAGATAATAAAAGGCCAGCTACCAAAAGGGTGAAATGACCAGAATGACCAGAGACCAGAACACCACGGCCCCTCATCCAGGCTGGCCCTGCCCCTCAGGGAGTGGTTAGGGGGGCTCCTAGGCAACACAATAGGGTACAAGTTTGATGGGGGAAAGTCAAAGAAATAACAGGGCAGGTCTTAAAGGTCTGTGGGGCCTGGAGTAGGTTTGGAGTGTGCTGAGGAAAGAAGAGGAAGATCCAAGTGGAAAACGGCTCAGCACAGCACCTTTCTCATTACGAACCAGGACGGCGCCAGCCGTGGACTGAATGGGCAGTTGTTTCATGAATGTGCAGCAGTACTCCCAAAACTTCACTGATTCCAAAGAGTAAACAGTTATCAATGTCAAGGAACAGAAAAATCCTCTTCAACTAGAGGCCCTGGATGTTGCAACATGACTGAAGGAAATATCACTTAAGAAGGAACTAAAAAAACTGGAAGTATGTGACCAGAGGATTGTGGGATTGTGGAGGACACCAGGGCACCTACCGCTAGAACATGAGCCTGTTATTGCACATGTACACAGTTAGTCCTATAGTCCTTAGTCTCACAGTATTTGGACATTACTTCTGGTGGGAAAGTATTTTGATTGAGGTTTACTGTTTCCTTGAGGCGAGGAAAATCAGAATTAAAGGTTTCATTTGTTACCTTGGTTTGAAGTGAAGCGGAGGAAAATGGGATAGTGATGAATAAGAAACTTTGGAGATAGTGAAGGGCAGTTTGTCCAGACTGTTGAGAGCTCAGAATTAAAGTTTAATTGGGATAGAAATCCTGCTAATAGCACCGGATGCCTGAAATCTGAGCACTCTACTTTTAGGCTTTCCAGTTCAAATTTTTGGAGACTGCCTATTAAAACATTCCTGGTTGGAAAGTGCAGAACACCACGACCCCTCTCCCAAGCTAGCCCCATTCCCCAGGGAGTGGTTAGGGGTAATCAGGCAGGCAGGCAGAGGTAGTTAGGGGTGATTAGGCAGGCAGACGAGTGGGTAGGGGTGATCAGGAAGGCAGGCAAGCAGTTAGGAGCCAGCAGTCCTAGATTGCGAGAGGGATGTCCAACTGCCGGTTTAGGCCCGATCCATAGAACCTAAACCGGCAGTTGGACATTCCCTGAAAGGTCCCCCATTAGGAGAGGGTGCAGGCTGGGCTGAGCCCC
>PVJC01031145.1:0-20751 GCA_004026665.1 Murina feae | reverse complement strand
CGCGCGCCTCCGTACCTCTGTACTTTGCTTCCGCCACTCCTCTGAGTCTCAGACTCTTCTCTAGTTGTAGGATTTTCACTCAGCCAGCCGTCCTGTGGGTGCGAGTGGTGTCCGTGTGTTCTTTTCATGGTTTTTCTGAAATAGTTGTTCACAGCTGCATATACGGTGTCTACCCTATGCCGCCATCTTGTTTCTCCCCAGATTTTTTATTCACTTGATTTTTAGGTTCACTTGATAGGCATGCACTTGTTGTTCATAATTTTTATCTTTACTTTTTCCTCCTCTTCCTCTTCTCAAAGCATACCTTTCAGCATTTCGTATAATACTGGTTGGGTGGTGATGAACTCTTTCAGCTTTTTCTTGTCTGTGAAGCTCTTTATCTGACCTTCAATTCTGAATGATAGCTTTGCTGGGTAAAGTAATCTTGGTTGTAGGTTCCTGCTATTCATCACACTGAATATTTCTTGCCACTTCCTTTTGGCCTGCAAAGTCTCCGTTGAGAAATCAGCTGACAGTCATATGGGTGCTCCCTTGTAGGTAACTGACTATTTTTCTCTTGCCGCTTTTAAGATTCTCTCCTTGTCTTTTGCCCTTGGCATTTCAATTATGATGTGTCTTGGTGTGGTCCTCCTTGGATTCCTTTTATTTAAGATTCTCTGAGCTTCCTGGACTTGTAAGTCCATTTCTTTCACCAGGTAGGGAAAGTTTCCTGTCATTATTTCTTCAAATAGGTTTTCAATATCTTGCTCTCTCTCTTCTTCTGGTACCCCTATAATTCTGATGTTGGTACGCTTGAAGTTGTCCCAGAGACTCTTTACACTATCTTCATATTTTTAGATTCTTTTTTCTTTTTGCTTTTCCGGCTGGGTGTTTTTTGCTTCTTCATATTTCATATCTTTGACTTGATTCTTGCAATCCTCTAGTCTGCTGTTAGATCTCTGTATATTATTCTTTATTTCAGACAGTGTATGCTTAATTTCTAGCTGGTCCTTTTTCATATCCTCAGGGGTCTCACTAAATTTATCGGCAGTCTCTAAAATATTCTTGAAAAACCTTATAACTGTGGTTTTGAACTCTATATCCAGTTGTTTGCTTTCCTCCGTTTCTGTTATTTATGACCTGTTTCCTTGTCTCCGCATTTTGGCTGCTTCCCTGTGTTGATAGAGTGGCTTTCTGTGCTAGGTGTCCTATAGGGCCCAGTGGCTCAGTCTCCTCAATTACCTGAGATGGACACTCTTGGTGCACTGCTTTGTTGGCTTTGTGCACAGTCTTGTTGTGGCTAAGCCTTGATTGTTGTTGGTATCACTGAGAGGAATTGACCTCCGGGCCACTTGGCTGTGAGAATAAGCTGTGTCTATGGTGGGAGAACTTCTGTGCTGGAGACACCCTTATGGGGTCTGACTTGCTCCAGTGGGGCTTTGGTGTCCATTGAGTCTGCCCACTGAGTGTGTCCCTTATGGATCTGAGGAGTTGTAGACTGGGTGGGCTTGCTCTGACCACTGGGTTCACTGTCTCTTGGAACTCTAAAGAGGTGCTATTTTAGCTTCTGCTTGAGGTTTCCCAGCCTTTTATATGCAAAAGCCTCTGCGTGCAGCTTGGGTGAGGCGGGGTCTTGGGGAATCTACAGGGCGGAGCAACCAGCTATGGCTGATTCTCAACCCTGCCCAAAGAGGCACTGGGTCTCAGTGACCCTCGGCACCGCCGAGAGAGAGCCGCTCTGAAGATCCTCCTGGTGCCAGATAGTCCAGCTCCTCCCCGTATAAGTCTGAGTCCCCAGAAACTCGCCTGGAACTGGAGTTCAAAGCCGTCAGGAGCTTGTGCTGCCAGCCCTTTCCGTGAGCCCCTTTGCGCGTGCCTCTGTACCTCTGCACCTTACTTCCACACCTCCTCTGGGTCTCAGTCTCTTTCTAGTTGTAGAATTTCCACTCAGCCAGCTTTCCTGTGGGTCTGGGTGGTGTCTGTTTTTTCTTTTCGTTGAGGTTTTGAAATGGTTGTGCGAGGCAGTAATTTCTGGTTTCCCTATGCTGCCATCTTGATTTCTCAATAATTTACTCTTGATAAAGAACACTGTGAACTCGCCGGACCCTGGGGAGCTGCCTGGATGTTTTGACAGGAGGTGGAGGGCAGGGCAGGGTGTCCATGAGTCCTGCTGCTCCTACTCCAGCTGTGTGGAGTTGGACAGGGAACCTAATCTCTCTGTGCCACCCACTCCCCACCATAAAACGGGGCTGATGATAAGGTGACCACACAATGAGTTAATCCACGTAAAACATCCGGAACAGGGGCATGAGGTCAAGTAAGGATATTATCAAGGTTGGTTTTTATTGTTAACTGAAGAAAAACAACAAAAGACAACAAAGGGTGTTGGATGCTTGGTTCTAGCACATAATAGGTACTCAATAATAGGTACTCAACATTTCTTGAATGAATAAGTGGGAAATGTGGATTCTAGGGAGAGAAACACCCTTGGATCGTGAGGAACCAGACAGCTCAGCAGGAGACAGGGTTCAGAGGAGCACTGCTCTAAATTCCAGCTACAGGGGAAACTTAAACAAAACGGAACCATCATGGCTCAGTGCCTTGAAAGGGAGAAGGGTTCCCAGCGATGACTTCATGGAAAGGGCACAGTTACCCTTGATCTAGGGCTTATTTACTCCAACAATTGAGATGCCCGGGATGGCATGGGGTCCTTGCTCTTTGCCAGTCCTGATGGCAAGGGGTTTTCTGAACGGCTAATTAAAATGGAGCAGCTGCCCCCACCATCACTGCTAATTGAGCTGGGCTTGGAGAGGACTTGAGGGCTCAGTTACAGAAACTTTGGTGTCTTTTGCTGGAGGAGCTGGAAGACACACCTCTAAGAAGCAAACCCTAAGTGAAGTCACAACAGGCCCCATAAGCAAAACATAATGTGGTCTAATAATTAGGCCCTTTTGATGGGCCTGGAGGTGTTGAATTGTGATAGTTTTGGATAAGCACAGGTTAACTATGGCTTGCTTTTATAAAGTTTCTCTAGGGGCAGGCTTGGAACATTCTAGCTACGTTTTTCTGAAAGCTGTCTCGTTTTGAGTGCCTGGGCACCTCATTTCTGCAATCTGTATCCTAGGAGTGTTTTTCTCTAGGAACCAGATAGACATACTGCTTAGTCACTCAAGAAATATTTTTCTCTCTTACCGACTGTACTAACTTTTATATTAAATTACAGGCCCAGTGCACGAAATTTATTCACTGTGTGTGTGTGTGGATGTCCCTCAGCCTGACCGGCACTCTCTCACAGTCTGGGACCCCTTGTTCCTTACTGCCAGCCTGCTCGCTGCTCCTTAGCACTGCTGCAGAGGCGGGACAGGCTCCTGCCACTGCCACTGCATTTGTCAGCTGTGAGCCCGGCTTCTGGCTGAGCAGTGCTCTCCCTGTAGGAGCACACTGAACACTAGGGGGCAGTTCCTGCATTGAGTGTCTGCTCCCTGGTGGTCAGTGCACATCATAGCGACTGGTTGACCAGCCGTTCTGGTCGTTCTGGTCATTCTGCCATACAGTCGCTGGGATTTTATTATTCTATATAATAAAACCCTAATATGCAAATCAATGGAACAGTGGAAAAAACAGCAGAACGACAGATCACTATGATGTGCACTGACCAACCACCAGGGGCAGATGCTCAACGCAGCTCCTGCTTGAGCATCCCCCCTCTAAGAGGGAGGCAATTGGAGGTGGCTGGGGGAGCAGGGCGGCCAATGGGCCAAGGCAGGTGCCAGTGGGGGGCCCCCTGATTGCCCCGCCCACCCGCTGCCCCAACAGATGGCTCTGATCACCAGCCAGGTCTAGGGACCTTACCCTGTATATTGAAAAAGTCTCTTAGATTTAAAAATTAAAACCTGGCAAGGCTACTCTAACACTGAAAAAACAGGATGCTGCAGCGATGCCATGCATGGACTCTGGCTTGCACATTTTGTGGTCAGCCCTGATTCTGACACTTATAACTGTGTAACAAAGCCAATTACTTACTTCTCTCTGCTTCAGTTTTTCCACCCAGAAGATAGGGAAAATGGTACTACTTCCTCACAAGGATCATGTTATGTACTACTTATTATACTTAGAGCAAAACAAATGTAGCTGCCCATACAACAGCACAACGCCTTTCACCTGTATGAAAAGTATAGTTACTGGAACATGCAGCGTCCTGGATTGTGAGAGAGATGTCTGACATCCGGCATAGGCCTCTCATCCCCTGAGGGGTCTCAGATTGTGAGAGGATGCAGGCCAGGCTGAGGGACTTCCCCTGTGCATGAATTTCATGCACCGGGCCTCTAGTATAGGATAATGTATGTATGCTAAAGAATGCAATAAAACTTTAGGAGAATATATACCAAACTCTTTTTTAAAAAATACTGTTTTATTGATTTCAGAGAGAAAGGGAGAGGGCGAGAGATAGAAACATCAATGATGAGAATCATTGATCGGCTGTCTCCTGCAAGCCCCCTACTGGGGATTGAGCCTACAACCCAGGCATGTGCCCTGACCAGGAATTGAACCAGAATTCTTAAGTCTGCAGGCCAAAGCTCTATCCACTGAGCAAACTGGCTAGGACTATACTAAAATCTTAATGGTGGTGATTCTGGGAGGTAAGGTCAGGAGTGGTTGAATTAAAAAAAAAAGTTTTTATTTATTTATTTTTTTGAGAGAGAGAGAAGAAGGGAGAGGGAGAAGGAAAGGGAGAGAGAGCATGTGTCCAGACCCGGAACCAGACCTCTAAGTGCATGGGACAATACTCAACCAACTAAGCCACACTGGCCACAGCTGAATTTTTTATAAAATGCATGTATTACTTTAGTAAACAGGAAATAGAGAGAGAAACATAAATAGGCTCACAGAGACTTTGTGGAAATCTCAGCCTCAATGACTTGAGAGGATTTGGAGGAGGCTGCAAGGTGGGGGTGTGATTTTTGAGTGCAGAGAAACACAAGTCCCAGTTCTGGCTAGAAGCAAGCATGTCTTGTTCTGATGACCAGCCCGCCCCACCTCTCCACTTCCTAGTGAAAGGCCAGTGGGATGACCAATTCAAAGGGGCATACTTGACTCCCCTCCACCCATTCCTACCTTAAATCCTGGCCATTGTCATCGGATGAGACATCATCGACGTGGATCTGGTCACAGTCCTATGGAGAATTTGGCAAGGAGAGGAAAAGAGGGAAGAATGTGACTAGTTAGTTAGACGCCACCTTTAAGAACTGGTTTCATAGAGGAGGGGTAGGATGAGCACTGGCCTGGGAGTCAGAGCCCTGAATTCTAGTCTGAGCTTTGCCACTGAAGGTCGATGGCCTTGGGCAAAGTATCATTCTTCTTTACCTTTGGTTTCCTTATGAACAACGGGTTATAAGGATATAGTTTACCTTGCAAACCAAGATAGTTTTGCAAGTAAAAGGGGCTGCTCTCAGTATTACATTGGGAGGACAGGCCCACAGTGGGACCACCCTGTCCACTCCCAGCTACACCAGGACATATGGTGGAAACCTTTGCTTTGTTCCAGGTGTTTCTCTGCTTGGAATTCTCTCCCACCTTCACCTACTTAGGGAACCTTGTATTCTTCTAGCATTAGCTTCTGGATATATCCCCCTTCCCAAGTCCCCTTCTGCATCCCATGACCTGTGATCATTGCCTATTGAGCACTTACTATACGCCAGGCACTCTCCCAAGGGCTTGCCAGTCAATAGACTCCAATGACATGCTGCTTGCGACCACCTGTAAGTGTCTCAGTTCCCTTGGGGAAACACCTTATCAAATGTGGGTTAAAACCACAGGGAGGGGGATGATGAAGGTGGGCACACAATCCAGGCTCAACCAATCAAAGGGACCTGGCATCCCTCTGGTCAAAGTGACTGCTTCAGGGAGAAGTCTAAGCTGGAATGAGCCATGGGACTCTGGCTGGGACTTCTGGGAAAGAGGTGCTCTCTGGGAGCTGGAGGGAGGGATCCAGCCATAACTGAAACCAGGCCACTCGGACCATGATTGGCTGAATAAAGGTCCCCCCAAAGATGTCCACATTCTAATCCCTGAAAACTTATATGGCAAAAGGGACTAGGCAGATGTGCTTAAGGCTTTGAGGTGGGGAGACGATCTGGATTCTCCAGGTGGCCCCAAATGTAATCACAAGGTCCTGTAAATACGAGGCAGAGGGATATTTGATGACAGAGAGGATAAGGAGATTGGAGTGGTGCCCTTTGAAGATGGAGGAAGAGGCCGGAAGCCAACAAATACAAGAAGCCGAAGAGGCAAAGGACACATTTCCCCTCAGAGCTCCAGGAGAAACCACCCCGCTGACACCTGCAGCCCAGCGAGACTCACGCTGGCCTTCCGGCTTTCAGAACTGTAAGAGAATACATTCGTGTTGTTTTAAGCCACTAAGTGTGCGGTAATTTGTTACAGCAGCCACAGGAAACTGATACCTTTCCAGTTTAAGCTAGAGGGGTTAGGTTTCTGTCACTTTGCAACCAGGAGTTAAGAGCGATGCTATGCACCCCACAGAAGCTACTTGCAATACACACCGATCCTGCCAACCCCATCTCCATCAGAGAGTACATCTGGATATGCTGATGCAGCAAAACCTGTGAGCCTGCTGTGGCAGCCATCAGAGCTCAGGCTCCAGAATCTTATCGCCTGGGTTTGGGTCCTAGACCCAACCACGACCCAGTTGTATGACCTCGAGCAACCGGAGGTCGAGCTAGTACATGGAGGTAATGATGGCACCCTTTTCACAGGGCTGTCGGGAGGAAAAGTGAGATGCCTGGCACGCAGTAGGTGATACATAAATGTGAGTTCTTATTGTTGCAAAGAACACTGTGGACAGTAAATGGCGATCCCAGTTGTGAAAGTCTTAGGAGAGTGCTGGAAAAAACTGGGGGGCAGGGAGGGACCCCTCAGGAGCCAGCAGATAACTGGCCTACACCTAAAACTTCTTCTGCTCATTATTTAATATTTCTTTTCTTTCTGTGTACAGGATTCTAAGTCATGTTTGGTGGTCTCAGGTATAATCTATAGCCCCCTCCCCAAAGTAACTGAGTTCCATGGTGCACCACAAAGTTAAAAAAAATCTCACCGTCATGTTAATATTGTAGCAATTAGCCACATGTGGTTATCTACAGTTACAGTCAATTAATTAAACTTAAGTAAACTTCATAATTCAGTTCCTTAATTCAATTTTTCTGTCTTTTATTTTCCCCTCTCTTATTCCGCTTTCAAGTGCTCAATAGCCACATGGAGCTGGTGGCTACCATAGGAGATGGTGCATGTGCTTCCACCATCACAGCAAATTCCATCAGGATACTGAGGGGTAAAGGAACTAGGCTGACAACTCATCTTCTATGCTGGCAGATTCCATTAGGGAGGAGCTTACAAGCTGGCTGCGAGACACAGCTTACTGAGCCACAGTGCACTTAACGTTTGTTTTTGGAAACCACAACCAGGGTGTAAACCCAGGAAGTCTCCGTGCCTCTGGCTCCGTCTCAGATCTTCAGCTACTTTGAGAATGTACAAGCCCCGGCAATGTCGGGCTTGCATTCCTGTACCCCGACAATCCATGGCTGGAGCATCAGTTCTCCAGTGTCTCCTGGGTTTTCTTCATTTTACGTCACCTGATCACTTGGCCTCTGAGGGCATCCGAGTCTGAGGCCTCTGATCACAGCCATCTGACAGAGACAGGAGGGTCTTAGGACCAGTGCTCCTGGCATATTAATGAAAACTGTATTTAAAAGCCAACGCAGACTTGACAGACGGAGCCCAGAGAAAATGGAATGAATAGCGGATTACCACCCAGCCCTTTGCTTTGCCTGAAATTGGAAAAACACCTCCCTGTGCTCTCCAGTCCTTTGTTCAGGCTCAAAAGCTGCTCTGGGGGTCACAGGCTCTGGCCCCGGGCAGGGCTCCTTGTTCTTTCCCTGATGTCAGGGGAAAGGTATGTGGGAGGCTCTGGTTTTCTCATTTGCAAGGGGATTGTCGGGGGCGCTAAAGTGTGACAACAGTAGCGATCACATTTCGGACTTGGTAAAGACCATGACGCTCAGCGAGACACTACCTCATACTCCACCAGCGGACCTGGATTGAGTTACCTGCAGGGGGGGAGGGGGACAATGCCAGGACATGAGGACGGTGCTGAGCTGTAACCCTGCTAATGACTTCTCTGGGTCTAAGTGTGATTATCCTGGGGGCTCTGAGTGGAACCAGCTGGCAAAGACAGAGGAAGGGACCCAGGGGGACATGGGTGAGGCACCTGGTGCAGTCCTGGCCCCAAAGAGCTCAGAGACACACGCCAAGAGCCTGTGCACGGGTGCCCACCATCCCAGTGAGAACCTGGAAAACACCCCAAGTTCCCGCGACTGGATCACAGCTAAATGAAATATGGTCCATCCATTCAGTGGAGTCCTGCCCAGCAGTTCAGAGGAATGAGGTGGGTTTTCATGTTAGCACATGGAATTATTTCCAGGACACCCTATGGTGTGAGAGAAGCCGGCTGGAGAATGTAACAGCCATGGAGCAGGACCTACCGCAGAGGGTGTCGTAAGGGTTCAATGAGCCATACAGGTAAAGCACTTTGGGAAGTGCCTGTCCCATGGAAAATGCCACGTATGCGCTTAGAAAAATTACTGCTGTTATCATTTTTCTGCATTCCATACGCCCAAACTCTGTGCCTGGTGCCGTCATGGTCAAATTAAATCGAGGTCAACACTGAGAGAGGCTCACTCTCATGAATGGTCATCCTGCCGATGCAGCCATTTAGAAGCACGGCAGGACACGGACCCCTCAGCTCACTCTCCATGCAGCTCTGCACTCATGCCCCTCAGGGAGACGAGGGGGGCGGGCAGACACTCGCTCAGGTCCCCGTGACCGAGACGTGTAGCGTTCAAATGCCCCTCCCTGGGCTCCAATCCCTGACCTGCGTTTTCTAGGTGTGTCATCTCGGGACACTTGCTTAATACCTTTGAATCTTCAGTTGTTGTTTTAAATAAACTCTTAATGTTAGAATAGTTTTAGATTTACAGAAAAGTTGTGAATATAGTATAGAGAGGTCCCATATATCCAAGCCCAGTTACCCTCATTGTTAATATCTGATAGTAATAGTCACAACTAAGAAATAAATATCACTAAATCATTATTAACTAATGTCAGCTCTTTACCCACTGTTTTTCCACTAATGACCTTTTCCCTCTTCTAGGGTCCCAGCCAGGGAACCCCATTACATGTTGCCATCTTGTCTCTTTAAGTTCCTCTGAGATGCGGCAGTTTCTCAGACTTTTTTCCTTGGTTTTGATGACAATGTAAAGGAGTATTAGTCGGGAATTTTGCAGAATGTCTCTCAACGGGGACTGGTCTGGTGTTTTTCTCATGGTTGGCCTGGGGTTATGAGTTTCGGGAAGGAAGATCATAGAGGTGAAATGCCATTCTCATCACATCGTGTCAGGGTGCCTGCTACACACACGACTTAGCGCTGTTGATGTTGACCTAGCTCACCTGGCTCAGGAGTGTTCGTCAGGTTTCTCCACTGTGAGGTTATTCTCCCCCGCCATCACCCATTAGACTGGTTGGAAGGAAGTCACTGTGCAAAGTGACTCCACAATTAAGGGTGGAGGGTCTGAATAAATTATCTGGAGTTTTTCTGTATGGAAGATGAGTTCATTTTCCCACGCCATGTTTATGGGGTGTCTTCCCTGCCCCAGCCTTAGAATTAGCCTTTTTTATTTTATTTTTTTAAAGGATCCCTGGTTCTTTTTCCTGGAAAATGGTATTAGGAACCAAGATCTGGGAAGTGGGTGTGCTTGTTGCTACAGGAGTGTCATGGCTTCTGAGCCCTCTCTAGTCACAGAGCAAGGTCTCCAGTTTTGCTTTTTTAAAAACTTATGAAACATGGGGCCCTGGGAGTGGAGCTCAGCTGGTTAGAGCATTGTCCTGATATCCCAAGGTTGCAGGCTCTATCCCTAGTCAGGGCACCTACAAGAATCAACCAATGAACTCATAAATAGGTAGAACAACAGATAGATGTTTCTCTCTTCCCCCCGCCCTCTAAAATAAATGAATAAACATGTAAAATTATGAAACAGGGTGAATGTACCCACTTCAGGTGTGTTACGAGGCATGTGGCAGGCCTACTAGATGGTCCCAGACAGGGTCCAGACCACCTTTCACCAGAGGTTGAAACGGAAGTGCAGGCAGGCTCTAAGTGGAATCATGCTCAGAGTCACAGGGCACCAGCGGAGCTATCTGAGGGACCACAGGGACTGAATATTTGTCATGTGCTCAAAGTCCTACAGATTTAGGTTCAGGGCGACACTGGTCTCATAAAATGCGTGGGAGAGGATTCAATTTTTTTCTTTGCTCTGTAGTTTGTGCAAGACAAGATTTATCCTTTCCTCCAGTGCCTGGTGGACTCATGTTTAAAACTAGCTGGTGCCTTCTTTTTGGATTACATCCTTAACTACTATTTCAATTTCTCATGATCACTGGTTTAATTTATTTTTAATTCCCTATTGAGTTAATTTCGGTCATTTATATCTTCCTGAAAAGTGTCCACTTCATCTAGGTTTTCAAACTCACTGGGATTGTACATGGGATTCTCATAATTTTAAAATAAGAATCTCCCCGGAACCTGTAGTGATGTCCAGCCTTTCCTTCTGAATGTTGTTTATCATCGGTGTCTTTCTTTTCTCTTTTATTTCCTGTTCATGCCTGCCAAAGGCTTCACGACCTTCACAGTCTTTTTCAATGACCAGTTCTTACTGGTTTTCCTGTTTTTCTAATAAATGTGATTTAAGGCTGGACGTGTCTGTCTGGACCATCCTTGATCTGCAGCCCACAGGTTTGGGTACCTAGTGTGCTCACCGTTGCTCATTTCTGAACAGTAAGTTCAATGACTACTATTTATCACACAAACCCTTTTCTGATGAAGCTGGTGACAGCCAGGTTCTCCCCAACCTGCCCTCCTGGGGTCCGATCCCATTACTTTTTGTCCTTGGCTGCCTGGAGACACAACTGTGAAAGGAAATGGTTGACAAATTTGCTTGAGAAAAATGACTCTTGTCAGGGCCCAGATGGGCTCCCTGGCCACCCCTCCTTCGAGGCAAGTATGTTTTTAAGTGCAATTGCTTAATGCTGCTGCTCGACTGGCCCGAGAGGGGCCTGCTCCCTGGAGGGGAACCGGGCCATCCTTCTTGTGTTGTCTAAATGTTTAACTTATCTTAAGAGCATTAAAGAGGCCGAGGGCCGCACTGCATTAATGGCCAGTTGGGCAGGACGCCTTGGAGCGCAGCTCGGCGCTGACATGGTGAAATATTACCCTCCCTGATAGCTCCCGCGGACGGTAAATCACGCCTGCCCGGAGCCCGCCACTCTGCGCCCCTGCGCAGAGGTGCTTCCCATGCTCGCTGGGAGCATGTGGAAACCTCCCCGTCCAGCCTGCCGCCGGCCTGGCCACCCCTGGATTGGACCGGAGGCGCCTCCAGCTGAACCCTTTAGGTTAATCTTGTTTCTTAGGAAGGACTCTTTCCCTTCCACTCACTCTGCTGACCGCGTTCGTTGTCTGCTCCCAAGTGCATCTGAAAACTGCCTCCCACGGAGAACAGACACCTCAGCTTAGCAGCCAGCTTGGCCTGGGACCAAATCTGCACCCTGGCTAGGTGACCCTGGGAAAACAGCCTCTTTGGGCTCAGTTTTCTCATCTTTAAAACAGATTTAAAACATCCCCATTGCAGGGTTGTTGGGAGACTTCAGAGAGAAAGTGCATGTGTGATGCCTGGCACGGGGTAAGAGCTCAATACATTCAGTGCTGGGCAAGTCAACCGCTCGGTGCCTCAGTTTTCCCACCTCTAAAATGGGGATATATGGCAGATTTACCTCGGGTGGCTGTTTGTAAAGGTTAAATGAATGCGTGCAGGTGAGCTCTCGGTACATGTCAGCTGTGGTTGTGTTATCCCCCTCTGTACCCTCCACTCAGCTCCAATGGCGGGCCATGTCCTCCTTTCTAGAAATGCCTTCAGACCTTTTGCATGTTGCTTTGCTCACCTTCAGGGTGGGGAGTGAGGGGCTCTCTTTGTTCAATGTGGTTTTGGTGGTTGTTATTTGTGGTACTTTTGTTTTGCACATATAGTGTGAAGACCTGCTGACTCTGGAGGAGTTTTCCATCCACCCATCTTCTACGTTTACGCTGGGAGTTTCTCCTCCCCTTGCTGTCAGCACTTGCGTGTCCTCCTCCAGGCTTCCTGGCTGCTCCATCCGTCCCTGCCCTTCCTTTGATCCCACCCTCTACAGCACTATATAAGTCTAGATTTCCTGTTGGGACTCTTCTTTCTCAAACCAGATGGCAATCATTCTCCCTAGGAAAATCAACAGCATTGCAAGTACATGCGTGCAAGGACTACGGGGCCAGGCCACGCGGGACTGAATAGTGCCACTGCCACCTGTGTGACTTTGGGCTGCTCACTTATTCTCTCTGTGCCTCAGTTTATTCACCTGTAAAATGGGTGTTATGGAGTGAATTTTTATAGTCCCCCCAGTATGGCTGTATTTGAGGACGGGACCTCTAAGGAAGTAATTACGGTCAAATGAGGTCATAAGGGTGGGGGCCTTGATCTCACAGGATTAGTGTCCTTTTATTAAAAAACACTAGAGCTCTCTCTCTCTCCCTCTCTGCACAGAGACTGGGGAGAGACCAGGTGGAGACATAGTGAGAAGGTGACCTTCTTTAAGTCAGGAAGAGAGTCCTCACCAGAAACCCGATTTGCAGGCACCAGAATCTGGGAGTCTTGCCCCCAGTACTGTAAGAAAATTAATTTGTGTTGTATATGCATCCAGTCTGTGGTTATTTTGTTATGATAGCCCGAGCAGATTAACACAATGGGGATAATAATAGTGAGGATTGTTAATATGTAAACTGCTCAAGGCAGTGCCCAGCACATAGCAACTTCTCAGCGAGTCTCAGCTATGACTACTGTTATCGCCATCATAACTGAAAATACAGTCCATATCTTACAAATTAAAACTCTATAGAGCTACACGGCCTGGTAGAACTTTCCACAAGGATGTAAATGTTCTGTTCTGTCCCAAACAATAGCCACCAGCCACATGTGGCTATTTACATTAAAACTGGGAAAAAAGCTGCCTGGTGGCTTTGTCCAGTGGCTGAGTGTAGACCTACGAACCCGGAGGTCTATACTCAACCCCTCGATTCCTGTCGGGGCGCATGCCCAGGTTGCAGGCTCAGTCCCCAGTGTGGGACACGCAAGAGGCAGCCAACGGTTCTCTCTCATCACTGATGTTTCTATCTCTCTCTCCCTCTTTCTTCCTCTCTGAAATCAATAAAAATACTTTAAAAATTAGAAAAAAATCAATAAAAATGTATTAAAAAGCCCAGCCAGTATTGCTCAGTGGTTGAGCATCAATCCAGGAACCAAGAGGTTGCTGATTTGATTCATGGTTAGGGAACATGTCCAGGTTGCAGGCTCAATCCCCTGTAAGGGGCGTGCGTGCAGGAGGCAGACGATCAATGATGTTTCTCTCTCATCCATGTTTCTATCTCTTATCCCTCTCCCTTCCTCTCTCTCTAAAAAAAATAAAATCAATAAATTAGTTAAAATGAAATACAATTAAAGAGTCAGTGCCTCAGCTGCACTCGTCATATTTCCAGCGCTCAATGACCACGTGTGATGAATGGGCACCGCACTGCACAGGGCAAAACAGAACTTGCATGCCATTGTGGAGACCCATGACAGCACTGCTCTAAAGCACTGGCTTTCCCATGTTTTTGACTGTGACCTTCCCGTCACAGAGCCTGACATGGTGGGAACGTAACTTACGTTCCTGAAATAAATTTTAAAGCAACAGTCACCACTGCTATTTGTGGTATATCCTACATTCTATTCTCTTCCTTACTCTTCAATTGTTTAAGATATTATGCTGGTCTTGACCCTTTATGTGGGTCATTGGTTTGCTCTACTGCAGTACTGATACTGAGCGATTGTAGAATCAGGGGTTGGGGAAGTTAGTTATATTTTCTAACTTGCAGTAAAACAAGTATCTAACAATTTAAACAATTCGCCCCTCTACCATGTACCCCTTGCATAGTACAGTGGCCCCTGGAGCCCTTGTTGGGCTCGTACAGTATGCCAGACCCTGGCTGACTGCTTTCACCCATCTCCCACCATCAGCACAGCCTTGGCAGGTAGACGCTTTTCTTCTAACCCTTTAACAGAGGAGGCAACTGAGGCTCAAGAAGAGGGAGCAACTTGCTCAAGACACAGCCTGGAGATGGTGGAGCCAGACTGAACTGGTTAGAAGGCGCTTTCCTTAAACGCAGAACACACATCCTGAATGGCCTGAGATGCAGCTGAACGTGGCACTCACCTTGCCTCTGATATGCCTCCCAGGCTCTCTCTCCTCCTGAGTGCCGGGGGGCCTGGGAACCCCTGATCTAACGCAGATACCTGTTTCCACCCTTGCCTCCCCGCCGGTCTGTTCTCCACCCAGCAGCCAGAGGGAGCCTCTCAACCGTAAATCAGATTATATGGCTGCCCTGCTTCAAACCCTCCAATAGCTTTTTGTCATCCTTAGAATATTATCCAAAGCCCAATGGCCCAACGATGGCACAAAGGCCCCACGGGACCTACCTCTAACCCCCACTGATCACCACAGTCCTTCTTGTTCCTTCTGCTCCAACTACCATGTTTGTGTAACCTACCCCAGGGCCTTTGCGCTGCTATTCTCGCAGCCCGACACTCTCTTCATCCAGATTTTCACCTCTTTCCCATCTCTGCTCAGATGTCAAAGAAGCCTTAGGTGGATAAGCCAAGTAAGATAACAGCCCTTGTAGCCATCACCCCCCCTGACTTGGCTGGCCTTCCTCTGGACCCCTACCTGACATTATATATGCAGCTGTTTATGGTCTGCTTCCCTTGCTGGAAGGCCAATGCCTTGAGGGTGGAGATCTTGCTGTGTTTGTTTGCCTTTGAATCCACAGCACTAAGGGGCAGGGCTGACAGAGGGTGAATTCTCTCTGAACCGCTGCTGATCTCCTATTTGCAGCTGGACGGACGGATGGACGGCTCAGAGTAGAAAGGGTCTGACTTTGTTCCCTACACCGACCATCCTGGGAACCACGGAAGGCTGCCTTTAGATTTCTACGGGGCGCCCTGCACCCGCAAGCAGGATGTTTCCACTTGTGTGGAGTCTCACCTTCTCTGTCATGTAACATGGCTTCAATCCTGCCAAGATGCCCTAGGGGCATCTGGCACTGGGGACATTTTTGAAAAATTTAGAGAATAAAAGCCAACTGGCCGCCCCTAGCAGCTCCAGCTGGTGACTAAGGTTCTTCTCCAGGAGGCGCAGCCTTGCCTCCGGGTGGGGAGGCACAGGAGGAGGGCAGGATGCTGAGGCATAGCTCTACACACACACACACACCAATCCCACCAAATACCCGCTCTGAGCCTCAGATTCAACCAAGACTGACACGTGCCTGCTGTGTGTCTGAAACCCCACGTGCCCTTGACAGAGGATGGACTTCCCCACTGCGCACCCACGTCTTCCCTGTTTGGCCCATTTCGGAAATGGCACCATCGCTCTGGTGGAACCCTCTCTCCTCATCCCCACACCTAGCTCCTCAGCAAGCCCTCTGGGCGTCACCTCCATCCCAGAGGCCGCATCTTCTTCCCACCCTGGTCCAACGCATTTTTCCCCTTTTGCTTGGACAACAGCACTATCTCCTTCCGTCTCCCTGCCTCCACCTTCCCATCTATTGCTCATTCTCCATGTAGTAGCCAGAAGGGTCTTTTAAAAACATAAACCAGGCCATGTGCACCCCCCGCCCCATGGCTGGTCACGGTCCTTGCAGATGAACGGATGTCCGTGAGCATGTCGGGCTCACGCCGAGGGCTCCAGGCTCGTCTATCCTGCCCATCCTGCACTCCCCCGTTCGCTGCTCTCATGGGGCCTCTCGGACCCCGATTACTCCACACGTGTGCTCACCTTGTTGCTCCCACCTCCCTTCGTCTTCACCCTGCCGGCTCCTGCCGGCTCCAGTGTCACCTCCTCCAGAGGCATCCCTGGCCCCTTGAGAATGCTGGCCAGCACCCTACCCCCTCACCCATCGCTCATTGTTTTATTTTTTTCAGACCCTTTTCACTGCCTCAAATCCTCTTGCTTATGGATCTGTTTGGGTGTTCACTGCCGGGGCCAGGGACATTCTGGATGAACCGGACAGACGTGGTCCGCTCTCAGGAAACTGACATTCTAAGGAGGAGACAGGGCACCGACAAACCTACGTTCCCACCACAAGGACCAATAGCTTCCATTTTCTGGATGAAGACAGCTGGGTTTCCTTCGCCATTTGAGGCTGGCGAGGCTTTTGCTGTGCTGGGCTGCACGGCACTTGCTGATTCCCCTGCTGTGCTTGTTCTGCTCTGCTTTACTCTTTGTCTCCCTTCCTCCCTCTCCCTCTTCTTCTATTCCTCCCCCCTCTCTCTTTTACCTGCCAAGACAGGAGGGGCCATTTCAGGAGAAGCCTGCACACTGCCTTTGGCTAGGGAGACAGTCCTGGGCCTCGATGCTGCTGGCGTTCTCTTGCTTCATCAACAAGTTTCCACCTCAGTCCTCTCTTTGAAACACATGTGGGCAGAGAGCAAGTCCTTTTCACAGACAGGAGGGCTGAGGCCCAGGCGGCTGCCTACACCGCACAGAGCACAGACGGACGCTTTCAGGGAGGACTTGCCCCCCTGGGACTCAGGGCTGCAGGCCGGGAAGGTAACCCGAATGCTTTCCTGATGGTGAACAACAGTAAATGACCTGGCTGGTCAGGATGGATCTGGAACTCAGAGCCTTTGTATTTCTGCTTCACAGTTTAGTCCCCAGTGATTTCCCAGATTCCGGGGGGAAAATTCCTACCAGGATCGGTAAAATTGTTCTTTCACGAACAGCTTTATTTTAGGTTGCCCTTATTTTTCGATCTGGTAAACCAACAATGAGAATATAATTGGTAAAGCCAGATGATCCCTACCTTACTCCTCTCATCAGCCAAAATAACCCTTTTCACCTTGGAGAAAGCTGCCTGCCCTTTCTTTGGGGTCGGTAAGCAATGCATGATATTTCCCTCTTTGCTTTGGCTGCCAGGAAGCTCGGGGATTAACTCTGAACTTAACTTCAACAGTTAGCCTGAGCTGGATTTTTGGGGTACAATGCCTTACCCTAGCTTTCTGTTCCTCTGCTGTAGTAGTTCCATTAAAAATACACTTTCCATATGAAATGATGTCCAAACCTTTTTGACACAGGCTGGGTATAAGCAAACGAATTAAACCGATTTCTGAAGCGCCTCTTCCCTGTGTCCTATCTCCTTTGAAGGCTGCTTAGGGGCACAGAAGCAGATACTTTAAGTAAGCATAGTCCCTCTGCTTGCTCTCTTTGTAAAACATGTTTTCAGGGGAATGTAAATTGTTTTTAAAACCTTCCATCCTGGCCCACTGCTAATTATTACTGACCCAGGAGGATCTGTACTAATTTGCCTTAATCAACTTATTAAATAGCAGATTTCAGGAGGAAGAAACGCTGCAGCCTTTATTGGATTAGTAAGGCTGCCAGGGGACGTCGCCGCTCGAGCAGAGAGAAAGGCCCATGAACTGCTCGGGGACGCCAGGAGACAGTCCAGCCAAGCGTGTTTTCAGCAAGCTGTTGCTGGCCCCAGTTTTGTGCCTGTTTGAGGGGTTGCTAGCACAAGTTTCTAGCCTCCAAAGGAAAAAGAAGGGGGGGGGTGCGGGGAGAAAAAACAGCATCTCTTCCCCCAAACCAGATGTGGGGGGTTACATACGGCGAATACGAAATGAAACAAGCAATTCCAAACCTCCAGGTCATTGAAGAACAGGTGCGTGTCCGCAAGATTGAAGATCATCTCTTCCATCATCAGGCCGATGCGCACGGACGTCGTGGTGTCCTGCCAGGAGGAGGAGGGAGGGTCACGTGTGAGTGAGCCTTGTCATGACAGCCTCCCTCTCCCTCCTGTCCCACCTCCCCAAGGCCTCTCCTCACCCGCAGGGCCCGTGCCCGGCCTCGGTCGTGTCTCCGCGTGGGGTCAGGGTGCTAAGGTTACACAGCTTCTGAGATTTCCCTTCTAGTTTTTCATCACCTGTGTTTACCCTCTTAGTATTCCAATCTCCCCCAGATGCCCCTGGGATTGCAACCGTGTCCAGTGTTGCAAAGACCAGGGTGGCTCTCATAAAGAGGGCCCGGGACATGTGTCTTCAGGGAGGCCGAGAGATCTCGGGAAGACAGTGTAAACCACGTGTTATCTACTGGCGAGCGGGGATGCTGGCTCTCTCTTTCCAACAGTCTCTCTGTGGAGGCTGCCTTATTCCTCCTGGTATTTTAAATGTCACTGGTACCTAACAATGGAGATTCAATATAAAAACAAAACCCACTATGGTGCCTCCAGGGGAAACGGAGGCAGCCATTAGAACAATGAGGTCACGCTGGTGCTGCTGACGTGAAACTGTCACGAAGAAATATACTATTAAGGGACAAAAGCTGGTTATGTCACAGTGCCTGTGGGGAGCACACTGGACAACACAGCAGCCCATTCTCACTCTCCGTCTCTTGTCTACACACATGGCGCGTAGACTGCATTACTCTTCACCCGTATCTGGGATCCCTTTCTGAAGAGTATCCCTTGTAGGAGGTGATGTCTACAGGGGTTGGCAGACTAAATCTCAGCTGTTGCCTGCTTTTGTATGGCTCATGAGCTAAGAATGATTTCTGCATTGAAACATTTTTTTTTTTTGAGAGAGAGAGAGAGGAAGGGAGAGGGAGAGAGAGAAAAACATCGATGCAAGAGTGCGACATTGACTGGCCACCCCCTGCACATCTCTCCCTGGGGATCGAGCCTGCAACCTGGGCATGTGCCCTGACTGGGTGTCGAATCAGGCAACCTTTTGGTGCATGGGTTGATGCCCAACCAACTGAGCCACACCAGCCAGGCTGATTTCTGCAGTTTCTGACTGTTTGTCTATGCCTGCTTTTGTGCTTGGAAGGCAGAGGAGAGTCATTACAACAGTAGTTGCTCTATGTCCCGCAGAGCCTAACGTATTTACCATCTGGCTATTCCCAGTCTGCTGGCCCAATGTAGACCATCCCCACTGAACTCAGGTGTGATCATGTGACTTGCTTTGGCCAATGATATCTGAGCAGAAGTAATGTTTCACTTCTGGTCAGAAGCTTTAAGAGGCAGTGCATGGTTTGTTCTGCTTTCTCTGTTCCCACTTCACAAGACTAAGTGCTCCAGATAAAAGCTACCCTGACAGGCTGGGTTTTAGAATAAAGATGATGTGTGTTGGAGCTGCAACAGATCACAGTGGACATGTACCATAAACGAGAGGTCGATGAGATGTGGGGGATGTTTATTACTGTAGCATAACCTCACGGATCCAAACTGATACATGTGGAAAATATGCAGCATCAGGTTTCTCAAACCTGGCTGGACACTGCAATGATGTGAGGAGCATTTAAAAATCCCGGGGCTCAGCACCCCACACCTGTAAAATCAGAATTGCTGAGGGTGAGGGCTGGGCATTGTTTAAAGCTCCCCCGTGTGATTTCAATGTGCAGCCAAGGGTAAGAACCACTGATTTAAAAGGATATACACACTTAGACATATTCCTGGTTAATATCTATTACATGTTTTCTCTGTGTCACTTTATAAATATTAACATTTAATTCAGACAAAGCTCTTTGAGGTGAGCACTATTATTTTCCCATTTTACAGATGAGAAAACTGAGGCTCACGCAGGTTAGGTAACTGCCCTGAGGTCACATGGCTAGGAAGTGCCAGGATCTGAACCCAGGAAATCTGATTCTAGAGCAGCACTGCTTTTGAGGAGGTCCTGGAGGGGCGGGGGATGGGGTGCAAAGGGGACCTTGTACTGTCACTCTGTATACCTCTCTTTCAGTTTGATTTTTTTTTTTTTACTGAAAGGCTGTATTACTTCTATTATAAAAATAAAAATTAACGACATCAACCCTTTTTGACCCTTAAAAAAAAAAGGGAAAGAAAGTGTAGCTGGTGATCTCAGCTTCACACACACCACCGTGAAGAATGAAGCCAGGAATGCAGCCATTAGGGGAAACACCTCATCAGGGTCCCAACCGCCAAGGCTTAGCACTCCGGGTCCCGGCTGGACGTCGCGGGGTAGAGTACTCAGTGAAAAATGAAGAGAAAATGAGAATACGAACTTTTCAGGGCCACGGAGGGAATCACTGTGTGACCTGGGAAAGGTTTCTGGGGTGTTTTCACACATTCCTCCACACCCAGACCACTTCACCTCTGCGAACCTGCACACTCCTCGCAGGTCAGGCAGTCTGAACACCTAGCCACCAACGGCCAGCCCTCGATGCACTGACAGGAAGCGAGAAGAAGCTGCCATAGACGCTCACCCACTGAAAGGACTGACTTAAAAAAAGGTCACCTCCCAGGCCAGCACATAAAACAGGAAAAGTAATTACTGTGTACAGAATGGCTTATCTGTGAAACGCATTTGTGTAGTCATAAGAAGGCAAATACTCTATGTTGATAAAGTGATGATTTATTGATATTGGGAGGAGGTGAAGAGAAAGCTGCCATGTATGTGATGGGGCAAGGATAAGAAAAAAGAGCTGACTTCTTGTCTTCTAGTTTGGGAAGCCAGAGGTCATGCCTTAAATAGACAAAAAGAAAGCCCAAGAAGCAGTAACACAAGTAGCTAC
>PVJC01031144.1:0-20767 GCA_004026665.1 Murina feae | reverse complement strand
AACCATTTATTCCAGCAGGTCCTAAATTGTCAAGGTCTCTAATGATCTGATTAGGAATCCAAAGTCTTACACATTCCATGATCATAACGTTTTAGTTAATAATATAGTACAGGGATTTCAACCTCTTGTAAAGGAACAATCCACTAGGTGAAACCTTTATATAAGTACTGCTTGCTTAATTAAAACACATGAGGGAGACATGGGAGACACGGGACCTGGAGCTGCATGGAGGTGGTTAATAATAACTACTTCAAGTCTGCAATAAAAAATGGCCTTCAATAAAACTACATTGCAAATATGGAAAACAGAATGGAAAGAGTAAAAAAGTAGAAGAGGCAGAACCTGATGAATCTATAGTGAAAAAGTACTGGCTTGATGTGTAGTAAATGGGAAAGTGGAGTATTTCCTGAAGTGGAAGGGATTCATAGATGCTGACAATACTTGGGATCTAATTCTTTTTTAAATAGATAATTCTTAACTCAATATTTCCTACATTTGTATTTTTATTATACATGTCCACCCAAAAACCACTAACTTTTGGCTAACCCCAAAACTGCTGATTTACTTTTCGTCCTATCACTTCCAAACCCAGCATTCCCAAAGTAGAACACAAGGGAGAATGCCTATAAGAGAATAGGAATGAGACAACAAAGAGAGAAATGCAACAGTCCAGGAATATAAGCATTCCCCATTGTCCACCGATTTGGACATTCCAACTTATGCCATTCTCCTTTCTCCAAATGAAAATATAAGGCAGAAAGAACTTCTTTCAGATGAAAAGGGATCAATAACAGGACTTACATGGACTACCAGCTAGGTAAAGGAAGAAAATCAACTAGGTAAAGAAAGAAAATCTTTTCCCACCAGTACTCATGCTCCAAAAAACAGAGAGAGAGGGAGGGAGGGAGATGGGGGAAGGGAGTGGGAGGAAAGAAGGGGAGAAAAAAAGAGGAAGAAGGAAAGAACCACATTGAATTTAGTCTCATTTGTATTATTTCTCTCATTCATTTAATAAAACCATGAACAACTTCACTGGAGCATCCTGTTTAGCCCTAAGTGTAAAGGCCAAGACAAACAGTATTATTTTAAAGCAAAATCATACTACCATTCATAACAAAAAATGTTATAGGTAATTCAATCCAACTCTTAACTTCCTAGAATCTTAAAAAAATACAAACTATTTTAAAAAGTATATTTTCTTCTTTTTGTCAATATATATCTTTAATAGTTTTCCTTATTATAAAATAACTAGTGGCCCGGTACATGAAATCCATGCACGTTAAAAGGGGATTAATTAGAGGAAATATTTTAATATTGCTATTTGCCCCTTCTCTATAATACAAGTGTCAGAGATGAAAGCAAATTAGTAAAATGTATATGAAAATTGTCCTCCTGTCAGAGTCTGGGGTGCACCATGGGACCCAGAGTCAAGTCTCCACCCATACGTGCCTCAAAATCGTGTGAGACCCAGACCTGGCTGACCCCCCCCTCCCATTGGGCTAGATCCAGACCTGCTGGTCCCACACTTGTCAAGCCCCACCAGGTGGGGGGTGCAGCCTCAGGTGTCCTGGCCTGGTGCCAGGGCAGGGAGGCATGGCCTGAGGTCCCCCAACCCAGGCAGGGGCACGGGGCATGGTCTAAGGCCTCTGGCCTGGCGCTGGGATGGGGAGCACAGCCTGAGGTCCCCCAGCCCAGCACCAAGGTGGGGGGCATACCTTGAGGTCTCCCATCAAGTCCCACTGGTTGGGGGCATGACCTGAGGTCCCCCATCAAGCCCTGCTGGGGTGGAGGGCATGGCCTGAAGTCCCCTGGCCTGGCACCAGGTCAGGGACACAGCCTGAGTTCCTCCAGCCTCACACCAGAGCGGGGGGAAAAGCCTGAGGTCCCGCAGCCCAGCACCTGGGCAGGGGCGCACCTTGAGGTCCCCTGTCAAGCCCCACTTGGGGGGGTGCAGCCTCAATCTGCTGATTGCTCCTTAAGGCTCACTATGGAAACTTTGCCTCAGCTGTGGGTGCAGCCATCTTTGTGGCAGAGTGATGGTCAATTTGCATATTCCCTCTTTATTATATAGGATGCATGTTTACTACAGAAAATAAGTATCCAAAAATAGATCAACTTTTGGTTCCCCCAAAAGTTAACTCAATTGTCCCTTATTCAAAAGAAAATAAAAATTTCTTTTAGGCTCTAACAACCTTTTAGACTTATCCATGTACTTTTTTGCTGATTTTTTTTAAATGGAGTATTATTATGCATACTCTTTAGGAAGTGTATGCATTTTTCACATTTTAAAATATTTCATCAACATCTTTTTTAAACAATCAACACCGACAAGGGTACTTGCATTGCGCTTTGCATCTACAAAAACTTATTGATCATATGACTAACATCCCAACATATTATCATTCTTGGCATCAACTTAGATTTTTTTCTAACCACTTTTCAGAAAATTTGTTTTGACTTCCTGGAAATATGTCTTAGAATAAAAGTGCTGTCATCTTTTTTCAAGATATGTAGATAAATGAGAAGAAAAAAATGTGAGAGGCCACACTTCTTGTGACAAATATAATCTGCAAATATTCCAGATGTCAGGTGGCCTGAAAATAGAAAAGATTACTGAATATTAAACTATAAACTCACTTCTGACTGGTCTTCTCTTGGATTAATAAGTTAATACACTTAATTTCTTTGTCATTCTACTTAAATTTTAAGGGTGGGATAAAATCACTTTTTGTGGAATTTTGAAAATCAATCTCTACAAACTCATCAATATAAAATACATCATATGTTTGTTACTAAAAAAATGTTATACATTCTTTCTAGCTAAAAGCTATACTATTTTCTGTTCCAATAATGTCCAGGTGCTTGTACAATAATTACTAATAATTCACAGTGGGCATTTAAAAGTTAACACTGTCAAAGGGTAATCAACTACCCTCATAGAATTTTTTTAATAGAATAAAACTAAAACCAAACAAAGAAGGTATGAAGGTTAAATGTCCTGAAATTGTAGGATGTGGAAAGAAGCACAGAGTACATTTATCCTTCTTTCATATAATCTCAAAGCATATTAGATGTTAGTGTTTATGAACAAAAGTACCTATATTGGTGTAATTAAATTAGTAGTTCTTTCAAAACCAATTTTAAAAAATACTTTACCAAAAGGCATTCATTTTGCTTAGAAAAAAACAAGAAACCTCTCAACTCTGCAGCTCAGTGGAAACTGTTATATGTGCAAAATATGCTTCACAAACATGGGAAATAAAAATATATTATCCCAATGTATCTTCACAATATCTATTAGTTCTTAGTGTATTGATTACATGAATGTGATAAGGCAATGAAATCAGGTTCATCCATTCAAAATGTATTAAGCACTTAATATGTACAATGCTCATTAGTAGGTGCCTAAGAGGTACAATGCCAGTTGACGGTTATAGCAAGGGTGATCAACCTTCTTCCATGCTACCATGAGAAACTGGCATTAAACACAAACAAAATTATTAATGAATTACAATTGAGATGACTCCTCCAAGTAAATATACAATGACAGGAGAATATACCCTTAAGTGAAAAATTAGTGTGAATTAAAGGCCATACATAGTACAGTTTACCTTAACGTGGGAGGTTAGGGGAGTCAATCCTCAGGCAGTTGAAAATCTGCAAATAATTTTTGATTCCCCCAAAAGTTAACTCAATTGTCCCTCAGTATCTGAGTGGTATTGTTTCTAGGACCCATGCTCATACCCTCTTCAACCTCTTTCAAGGAAGATAGGAAGACACAGGCAAAAACATTTCCATACTGTAAACCTATCTTAAGGAATTATTTATGGTGTGGTTTTGTTTGTGTTTTTGTTTTTGTTTTTGCTTTATTAAAGGACAGCCCTGGCCAGGGAACTCAGTTGGTAAGAGGGTTCTGCCAAGGTTGTGGGTTTGATCCCCGGTCAGGTCACATACAAGAATTTCCAATGAATGCATAAATAAGTGGAACAACAAATCGATGTTTCTCTCTCTCTCTCTCTCAAATCCATAAATAAATAATAAAAAGGGCAAGTTCACCAGTGATAGTCATTCTGCGCATATTTTTTTTTAATTGAACCACCCTAGCTCAACCAACATTCTCAGTGGTTGAGCTTTGAGCTATGAACCAGGAGGTCAAGGTTCGATTCCTGGTAAGGCACATACTCAGGTTTCTATCTCTCTTTCCCTCTCTTCCTCTCTGAAATCAATAAAAATATATTTTGATAATTTTTTTAAAATTGAACCATCCTAAATAACCAAAATATAGGGAAATGATGCATCATTGCCTTTAAGTAATATAGTAATTATGCATTCTAATTACGATAAACAATTACAGAAATATAATTGTCTAAGCACAATTCAATGTTAGAAATCCAAATTCAAAATTGCATATACACTATGAATTCAATTATATAAAATACATACTATTTGAGCAATACCAGAGGGTCATGCACAAAAAAGCGAACAGTTGCTTTAATATAGTGGGGGTCACAAAGACTTCCCCCCACCCCATATCAAAGTATGCTTATTTTTAAATTAAGGTTATATTTTTTTAAACAACAACAGAAGGAAATTGGGAAAGATGAAGAGACTAGATTAGTTTGGATGAATTAGGTAAAATTATGTATAAAATGGAGGAAACAGTAGAATGTTTTAACTAAACCAAAGTTATAAACTTAATCTCCTCCAACCACCTATTTCTCAACCAATGCTGAATTTTCCTTAGTTTCTTCATCTTAATCTCAACCTCTTAACTCCATGTCTTCACACATGTCATTCCCCTGCTTAGAACCCTCTCCCTCTTTTTCTTCTTCACCTAGCCAGGCCTCAGCTGAAATGATTTCCTAATGGTGGTCCTTCCTGCCCTCTCTGCAGATCAGCTCCCTTGCTCCTGCAAACCCTGTATTTCCCTTTTTGCTTTAAAAATACTGTGCTACTTGTGCAGATCAGTGTTTCCCAATAGTTGTATGTTCTATATGAGGCCAAGAACCATATCTGTCTTGTTTTTGTCTGTATCCCCAAAGACCAACACAGCAGAAGTACACATGGAGGTGTTCATAAAGTATCTGTTAGCACAAAAATAAAATCAGCTCTGCTGGGTGGCTCTGTTGGTTGGAGCATTGCCCCAGGCACCAAAAAGACTGCGGGTTGGATTCCTGGTCAGGGCACATAACTAAGTTGCGGGTGAGGTCCCCTGCTGGGGCGCAGGCAGGAGACAACTGTTCAGTGTTTCTCATTAATGGTTTCTCTCTCTTTCCCTTCCTCTTTTCCTTCCCCCTTTCCTCTCTCTCTAAAATCAATAGAAACATATCATCAGGTGAGGGTTAAAAAAATTATTTATTCAAAATCATATAATCTCTTTCTTTAAATAATTTAAAATCAGACTCAAATATCACTCTTAAAACATTTTAAATTAATGGATAGCATCATGTGTCTTAGACTTGTCTATAAAATGATATTTCAGTCACTTACACTTTGCATAATATTCCAAATCAATTTTCTAGCTTTCAATACACCTTACAAGTATTAAACTTTTAAGAGTGATAACTATAGGTGATAAGTATCCTGACGTTTTACATTCTATATAATAAATGGCTAATATGCAAATTGACCAAACGGCAGACTGACTGATTGCTATAATGAGCATTGACCACCAGGGGCCAGATGCTCAATATAGGAGCTGCCCCCTGGTGATCAGTGTGCTCCCACAAGGGGAGTGCTGCTAAGCCACAAGCCAGACTCACAGCTGGCAAGTGCAGTGGCAGTGGCGGAAGCCTCTCCTGCCTCCACGACAGCACTAAGAATACCCGACTGACATCTTCCAAAAGCTCCCAGACTGTGAGTGGGTGCAGGTTGGGCTGAGGGACACCTCCCCAAGTGCACAAATTTCATGCACGGGCCTCTAGTTAAAATATAATATAACCCATAAATCTCTAAAACCTAATGATAATCAAAATCTTGATAGGTTCATTTTCTATTTTTTAGCTAACATAAATTTACTAAAACAAAGACAAAGAAACAGCAGGTTATGAGAAAAGCTAATCTTTAGTGAAGCAAACTCAATTTACATATGAAGATCTGCATATATAGACCTTATACCTTCATAGTATTTTGTTTAACAACATTTGAGATTTTTGTCAAAATAATTCAAAATAGGAATTGTGCAAGAAGAAATTTCTCTTGATAAAAGCTAAATGTTTCCTTTCAAAGTCATCTCATGTTCTAGATTTCACTGCCATTTTTTCTCAAGCTTTTGCAATAAAAGTAAACAAAAACTAGTAAAGCTGAACAATAAATACTGTTCTTATGTAAGAGATTTCAGTCTTATTTCAATTCAAGAAGTGGGAAGTTTTTCTGTTAAAGAACTAAGGGAAAGAAATCTAGAGATACCATGTAGTCTTCCTTTCTTTTCCAGATGAACTTCCTGAAAGTATGCTCCCCCAAACAAATCACACACAGTAGGGCAGACCTCATTAGAGGATCCTAACATGAGGGCTACTCTATAAAAGAACTAGTCTGCATTCTTCAAATACACAACACAAAAGATTTTTAAAAAAACTCTGAGTAACTATTCCAGATTAGAGGAGATTGAATAACCTAGACAAGTAAATCACTCAGCTGGATCCTGTCCTAGAGGGGCAAAACTGTTCTATAGGACATAATTTTAAAAATATATATTTCTACTGATTTCAGAGAACAAGGGAGAGAGAGATAGAAACATTAGTGGTAAGAGAGAATCACTGATTGGCTGCCTCCTGCATACCTTCTTCAGGGGATCAAGCTCAAAACGCAGGTATGTGCCCTGACTGGGAATCAAACTGTGACTTCCTGGTTCACAGGTCCTTGGCTCAACCACTGAGTGACACTAGCCAGACCAAAGGACATTACTGGGGAAACTCAAAAGTGGGAAAAGGACTATAGACTAGCTAAACATAGCTTATCTATTTAATAGTTTTACTGTAGTTATGCTACAGGATATCCTGTTCTTTAGAACTACACACTGAAATACAAAATGGAGAGAGGAGGAGCATAGTAAATGCAAATGAGTCCCAAATAGTCCTTATTTGGGACTCAAATAGTCCCAAAATAAAAAATGCATATGTTTTCAAAATACATATTTAGAAATTTAAAAAATAAAATAAAGAATTGATCCTATGGAAAGAATAAAATTGGACTGGTTGGGAAAAATAGAATTTCAAGTCAAAGTTATCATTTTACCTGCTGAGCAGACACACATTATTCAAAAGGAAAAAAAATGACTTAAGAAGAAACCTGCAGAGGTAGACATTGTTTTTTCCATCAGAATGCAGCTCAGCACTGAGCCTGAAAAGCATATAGTTATTTTCCAGTGAAATTAAAAGCTCTGATGGCTAACACTTTTTACATCACATTTTAAGGAAAATAGAGTAATGACTATACTTTCATAACACAAATAAAACATTTTAAGTAGCCTTCTTAAGTGCAGAGATACTTTTAGTGAGGAATCATTTCAATTCAAGTTCCTTTTAACAAACTGAGTTTGAGTATATAGCAAGTTGGGGTGGGTTTTGCTTCCTGGGCAAAGTTCCCCATACATATAGGTACATAAAACTATAAAATATAGGTACAAAATTCCTATAAAACGTGTAGAGTTGCCCTGACCAGTTTGGCTCAGTGGATAGAGCGTCGGCCTGCAGACTGAAGGGTCCCAGGTTCAATTCTGGTCAAGGGCATATTTTTTAAAATATACTTAAAAATATATATATATTATTGATTTTTTACAGACAGGAAGGGAGAGAGACAGAGAGCCAGAAACATCGATGAGAGAGAAACATGGATCAGCTGCCTCCTGCACACTCCCTACTGGGGATGTGCCCGCAACCAAGGTACCTGCCCTTGACCGGAATTGAACCTGAGACCCTTCAGTCCGCAGGCCGACGCTCTATCCACTGAGCCAAACCGGTCAGGGCTGTATTTTTTTTAAAAGAAGGTGTAAGGTTGATTTTCTTAAAAAAATCACAATGGTCCCACTGCTTCCATGTCTGGACAAAGACAGCATCATTCCTTACCCAAAGAAGAGACTCTAATAGCAATGAAGTTTCCCCTTAGTTAGAAGTAAGGAAACCCTCTTTTATATAGCTTTTAGGTTGCTTCTACCACCAAAAACAAGATTTCTGATAATAAAGCATGCCAATGAAAGACATCTTAATGTCTTAATAAAGCATGCCAATGAAAAACATCTTAGAGTCCAAATCAATCATTTAGCATAGAAACTTGTGTTACTATAGTTGAAACAAATTTAAGCATGTTTGAAAATCAAATTCAAATTTTGTTGTGCCATAATTATCACAAGTAACAAATGTGCAGTGTTCTTCCAACATTAATAATACCTAGTTCCTAGTTTCCTAATACAGAGCACATTACACTTCCTCTACATCTATATATCATATAAACAACAGAAAGTTATTGCCTAAGGAAAATACACAAGACCAACTACTGTTAAATTCACCTAAAAAATTAATACATGCTTGTTTTTTCAAATTTCTTTTTTTTTTAATATATTTTTACTGATTTCAGAGAGGAAGGGAGAGATAGAAACATCAATGTTGAGAGAGAATCATCACTTGGTGGCCTCCTACTCACCCCCCTACTGGGGATCGAGCCCGCAACGTGGGCCCAAGCCCCAGACCGCAATCAATCTGGGACCCTTCAGTCTGCAAGACACTCTATCTGGCTAGTGCTCAAACTTCTTTTAAGTTATAGTTAAGAAAACATATTCTACCTTACTTTACATCTGTTAAAACATAAGGGGGACATGTTAAAGAAGTCAAGCCATATACATAACGTAGCAAGTTAGCAGCAAAGCTAACCCAGATCTCTGGGCCTCCAGGTACTTGAAGAAGATTGCCACTGGACAACTTCTTCTCTCAGAATGGGAATGTTTAAATGTTCCCAATTAGAATAGTGTATCTTAAAACTATAATAAAGAGGTTCATGGTTCATGTTATACTAAAAAATTTTAATTAATGTTAATTTATAGTCCAAGGTTATCTATGTTATGCAATATATTGTAGATCTAAAAGAAAAATGCTAATAGCAGGCCTACAAAAAAGCTACACAAGTAATGTGGCTTTTGAATAATAGCATATTAGGTAAATGGTTTGAAATTTTAATTTTAATAGCTAGCAAAAGTAATTTAGAAGCTTTACTGAAATTATAATACTACAGTAATTTACATTTCTAAATTTAAATGACTTTTAATAAAAGGAAACTACATTTTCACAGAAATTGTTTTAATTACAAATCACTTTCATATATAGACATAGAAGATATACTAGAGGCCTGGTGCACAAAAATTTGTGCACTTGAGGGGTTCCTGTGCCCTTTCACAGTCTGGGACCCCTCCAGGGATGTCCACCTGCTGGCTTAGGCTGCTCCCCGGGCGATCGGGCCTAACCTGGCAGTCAGACATCCCTCTGGCAGCCTGGGAGCCTTTGGGGGATGTCCACTTGCTAGCAGGGAGCAGGCCTAAGCTGCAGTTAGACATCCTTAGCACTGCCAAGGAGGCAGGAGAGGCTTCACCACCATCGCTGAGTTGGCAGCCATCAGCCTAGCTTGTGGCTGAGCAGAGCTCCCCCTGTGGGAGCGCACTGACCACCAGCGGACAGCTCCTGCATTGAATTTCTGCCCCTCTGGTGTCAGTGTGTGTCATAGTGACCAGTCATTCCCAGTCATTCTGCTGTTAGGGTCAATTTGCATATTATCCTTTTATTATATAGGATTATATAGGATAGAGGGCTGGTGCATGGGTGGGGGCCGGCTGGTTTGCCCTGAGTGGTATCCCAGATCAGAGTGGGAGTCCCGCTGGGGTGCCTGGCCAGCCTGGGTGAGGGGCTGGTGGCTGTTTGCAGGCTGGCCAAGCCCCCCAGTGGGAACCTTCACCCTACCAGGATATGGACATCCTGGGTGAGGGACTGAGGGCTGTTTTCAGGCTGGCCACACCCCCTTCAGGGTGGGGTGCCTGGCCAGTCTGGGTGAGGGGCTGAGGGCTGTTTTCAGGCCCACAGCCCCTTCACAGTGGGGGGGTCTTGCTGGGGTGCCTGGCCAGCCTGGGTGAGGGGCTGATGGCCATTTTCAGGCTGGCCACTCCCCTCAGTAACCCAATTGAAACTTTGTATCCTTGAGTGGAGCCCAGATCCAGCGGAGACCATGGTTGGCTTGAAGCAGGTATCTGGGATTTATTTATCTTCTATAATTGAAACTTTTTAGCCTTGAGCAGAGCCCAGGGCAGGCTAGGGCAGACAGGAAGCTTAGCTTCCTCCATTGCCGGGGGCAACCCAAGCCTCCTGTTCGCTCCAGCTCCGTGGCCACCACCATCTTAGTTGGGTTAATTTGCGTACTAAGTGCTGATTGGTTGGTGGGCATGGCTTGTGGGTATAATGGAGTGGTGGTTAATTTGCATGTTTCTCTTTTATTAGTGTAGATAGATAAAGATATGGGTAGGGGTGTATGTATGTGCAAGGGAGAGGAGAGAGGAGGGGAGGAGAGGAGAAAATTAAATGGACAAAATACAATTGGTAAATCAGGATAAAACACATATGGGAAATAATTTTGGGTACTATTTTTATGGCTTTTCTTGTCATTTTGAAAAATATGAAACAAAATATGTAAAATAATGCAAATCATCTCCTAACAAGAACTTAAAATATAACTGAATATACTCTATAAGAAATGCTTCATTAAATTCATATTTAATTCCCCATAGTATCAAACTAAGAATTATTCACTTTTCTGAAGTGGCCAAAAAGAAGATAAACTAGCTAAAAATAAAGTATATTCCATTTTAAATTATCAATATTAATACAATGAAAATTGATCTAGTAAATTTTCTGAGAAGCAGTTTTTGCTGACATTCTGAGAGACTATACACAGTGCTTCTCAACAGAGATTGTTAAGCACTCTACCTGACCCCTGCCCACAAAAAGGCAACGGGCTCCCTCAATAACTATGACAACCAAAAAGTCTGCATACATTTCCAAATTCACCTCCCCCATTAAGAATCACTGATTATATATATTCAGTTTAAGAATGGTTGACATTTAAAACTTTATATTCCAAAATCTAAATTTATCAAACATAGATGAGTCCTAACAAATTGATACTTGTTATAATTCACAGGGGGGGGGGTTCTTTAAAGATTCTGTTAAATGCAGATACACCAGTATTTAAAATACAATTAATTCAACTTATATTTTCTTTAATTTCTGCCAACTTCTGAGGTACTAAGTTATTCAATAAAACAGAATATATATCTAAATAAGCTATTGTCCTAGACAGAAGTTTTAGCCCATACCTAGGGAAAATGTTGTTATAAATTATTGGGAGATTTTTCTATTTAGGAAGACACAAAAGAATCCTTCAACCACCATTAAAGGACTTAGCAATCTATTCAATTATTTACAACACTGAGTGCTATAGCAAATATTAAAACAAATGGTTCTTCACTTCAGTATGAACTCCTAGTCTACTACTACAGTGGATGAAGATATTTACTCCTCTATTGGAAAGCTACAAATACACTACGTTACAAATTATCCACTGCCATTACTTTTTCCTCAGATCAATGAGAAACATTTCATACCCAGAAGTGACCTCAAAACACTCACTCCATTATTTAGACCAAAGGGTAGGATCAAACACTCTAACATAAAAGATTCCCTCCTGAAGTGCCCAGTAAGAAGAGAATTAACCTCCAGAAAGACTCTCTTAGGAAACATGTCATGTAATTAGTTACAGAACAAAACTTTCTTGAAGATTAAAATTTTACAAATTACAGCAACAAGGACAGGGAGGGTTGGGGGAGGGGTGTGATAGATCAACCAAAGGACTTTTATGCATGCATTTAAGCATAACCAATGGACACAAAACACTGGGAGGTAGTGGAGGCTGGGGGAAGGGAAGGGGAAAAAAGAGATATATGTACTAATCTTTGCAATACTTTATGTAATTAAAAAAATGAAATTAAATAAAAAAAAGAATCAAAAGATAATATGTTAAAAAAAAAGATTAAAATTTTAAAATAGAGCAAATAGGCTTTACTTTCTTTTAACTTAAAACTTGGGAAAAGAAAATTAAGTAGTAACCTAAATAATCACTTTTGGTTTTGGGTGCCTTTTTTGGGCTTTTTAAAAACATACTCCCACCAAAATCATCACCTAGATATGATCTGGCATTACATCAACTACTCTTGTTGTTGTCTCCATTAAAGATCTAAGAGGCCCACTTCTAATTACAGCCAAGCTTTAAATACATCATTTCATCTTTAGCACCGCCTAGTAAAATAGAACTCAGAATATTTCTGATTAATGAATGCTATGCATTGCAAAATATGCAAATACAGAAAAACAAGAACTTAAAGAATGAAAATCAAAAGGCTTTTTGTAGATTGTAATAGTTAACAATGCACAATAAATTAACCACATCATAGCATCATATGATACATTTTTCATAAAACAAATATTCAGCTTCAGAATTTATAAAGATCTAGACTAAAAGCATTTAACAAATTCTTTAGACCTTATAGTTGAGACATGCCAACTAGTGTTTCAGGGTGTGTAGAGAAAGTGATCCCCTCTGCTGTCAAGGTAGTTGGGCACCAAAGGCAGCTTTGCCTGAGGCGTCAACACCAATGGACTCCAAGCTTCAAACAGTCCATCAGTTTATCCCACATGCTGTGCTGTGCAAATACAACCACGTCCTAAACAGTTTATGACATTGGAAGGGTTAGGAAATCCTGCAGAGATAAATCCCCCCATACATATAAATATCCAACCTTTCTTCTACTCTATAAAGAAATACTGGAAAGTTTTAGTTACCCACCAATATCATCCAAATCTAGATTTGGAAATTCTATCTAGATATTAATGACGTCTCTCCCTGTTGTTGTTTTTATTGATTTTCAGAGAGACAGGGAGAGAAAGATCCAGGGGAGGGAGAACATAGTTCATCTGCTTTTTATACGTGCTCCATCCGAGAATCACACCCCCAACCAGGTATGTGCCCTGACAGCAATCACACCCACAACCTTCTGGTTTACAGACAACACTTCAACCAACTGAGCCACCCGGCCAGGGCTCTTTTTAGCTTTTAAATATTGCTTTTCTAATATTTTTTAGAACCTCTTTTTTTTTTTTTTACTTTTAATATATTTTACTCAATCTATCCAAAGTATCATTTCAACATATAATCTATAAATTTTAAATTGAGGGAAAATTGTTATATAACATATTAGTAACATAATTATTAAAAAAACATAATAATTTGGTCTTTGTATATATTACAAAGTGATCATCACAATAAGCCCACTTACCACCTGTCACCATATAACTGACCCCCTTTACCCATTTCACCCATACAACCACTTTCCTCTCTGAAAACCACCAATCTATAAGTTTTGTTTATTTGTTTTTAGTTTTAAATAAAGTGAAATCATACAGGATCTGTCTTTCTCTATCTGACGTATTTCACTTACCATAATACCTTAAGGTCCATTCATGTTGAAGCAAATGGCAAGATTTTATTTTTATGGCTGAACAGTATTCTATTTTATATGTATACTAGGGGCCCAGTGCACAAAATTTGTGCACGGGTAAATTGGGGTGAGGGTGCAGGTGGGGGAGGAGGAGGGCAAGTGGGGAGGTCCCTCAGCCGGACCTGGACTTCATCCAATTCGGGAGCACTCAGGAGAAGTGCTACTGGTGGCTTGGACCCACTGCACCTGGTTCTCTGCTCTCTGCCGGGCCTGTCTGCTCCACACTACGGAGATGGGCAAGCAGGTGCTGCTGAGCGATGCCTGCGGGGTCCTTGATGGCTCCAGCCCCCTCATCCCCTCCTTGGCAGCCATGGCCCCAGCCCAACATAGGCCAGGGAAGCAGCTGGGGATTCCCGGGTGGGTCTGTCTGGCTATGGCCCCTGATTCCCAGGTCCACAGCCCTGCTGGTCTAGGGCCCGCCAGCCCAGCAACTGGGATTCTCGGGTGGGTCTGGGTGGCCACGCCGCCCCCCCCACCCCTCCGTTCCCAGGTCCGCTGCCCTGCCGGTCCAGGGTCAGCCAGGACAGTGGCTGGGATTCCCGGGTGGGTCTGGGTGGCCACACCCCCTTTCCCAGGTCCTGTGTCCGCTGCCACCATCTTGGCTGGGTTAATTTGCATACCACCGCTCTGATTGGATGGTGGGCGTGGCTTACCCTGTCTCAGAGAAACGGTTAATTTTACTATTTCGCTTTTATTAGTTTAGATACAATATCTTATTTATCCATTTATCTATCATAGATGAATGGAATGGAATAGAAAGGCTATAAATAAATCCATACATACATGCTCAATTAACTTATAAAAAAGGAGCCAAGAATATACAATGGGGGAAAGGCAGTCTCTTTAATAAATGGTTATGAGAAAACTGGTCAGCCGCATGCAAAATAATGACACTAGACCATTATCTTATACCATACACAAAAATTAAAATGTATTACAGATTTGTATGTAAGATGTGAAACCATAAGACTCCAAAAGAAAACATATGTGGTAAGCTCCTTGACATTGATCCTAGCATTGATTTTTTAGAACTGACTCCAAAGGCAAAGGCAACAAAAGTAAATATAAATAAGTGGGACTACATCAAACTAAAAAAGCTCTGTATAGCAAAGGAAACCATCAACAAATGGGAGAAAATATTTGCAAATCATAAATCCAATATTCAAAATATCTAAGGAACTCATAGAAACAATAGCAAACAAAATTTTTTTCAATTAAAAAAATGGATAGAGGATCTAAATAGACATTTTTTTCAAAGAAGATATACAGATGGCCAAAAGGCATATAAGGTGTTCAATATCAATAATTTCAGGAAAACGAAAACAAAACCACAATGAGATATCACCTCACACCAGCTTGAATGGCTATTATCAACGAGACAAGAAATAACAAGGATTGGAGAGGAGAGAGCGAAAAAGGAAACCCTCATAAACTGTTGGTGGGAATGTAAATTAGCTTCTCCAATATTTCTTTTTCAAAAACAGGAACCCTGAAAAATTCAGTTCCCACTCCCTGGAAACTGCAGCATAATGTAACCACCACAACATGCCCTCACCTTGAATGGTTCACTCAAGGATGACTTAGATCACTAGGCAAAATCATCAAATTGGCAAGAACAAGAAAGAGAACTCAAAGTCTATCACAAAGGAAGAGTTAAAAGGGCTTAAAACTAAGAACAAAGCTAGGAACGGCAAAAACTGCTTATAACTGATCTTTTTAGTTTACATCTAACAAAAATATCTACTTGTCAGAGTAATTTTTCCAGAATGAAACCTTAAAGTGCTTTCCTGATTGAAATCCTTAAATAGTTCCTGAAGACCTATAAGATAAATTCCAAACTTCCTGGAATGTATGTGGCCTGACCTTCCCTATCTCTAATCTCCAGAATGTTCAACTACTTGGTAAGAACTACCAGAAGTCAAACCTGTCTCTCTCTCTCTCCCCTCCCACCTTTCTCTCTCACTCTGTCTCCCTCTGTCTATCTCTGTCTCTGCCTGTCTCTGTCTCTTCCTGTCTCCTTCTGTCTATCTCTGTCTCTTCAGGGCAATAGCTCAAATTTCACCTTAAAATATGTGGAATAACCACCACATACTAAGGACATTACTTAGAAACACCCAAATCTATGCACTATTTATTGAACACCATTAAGTGCCAGGAACAGTGTTTAGCACTAGGAATAAAATTGTGCCCTCAAGAATCTATAGAGTAGATAAGAATGAATAAGCAGATGACTTTAACACAGTGTGATAGGTACTAGAATGAAGCAAGCAGAGTGCTATGGACAGGAAGTGCAATGGGGCTCACCTAACCAGCTGAGTGGTACAAGGATGACAAACAGGAACTCTAGGAACTAGGGAACTAAGCAGAAACTGATTTTTTTTTCTTTTAATGTTAAATGTGGAAAAAAAATCTTAAATGTAAAGTAAGGACATTAGGGTTTATTTGTTGATTTGTTAATCATCACCAGAGAATTTACTATTTCTTCCATTGGTTTCTCAGAGAGAGTGTAAAGGAGGGAGGGAGAAGAGGGACAGAGAGACAAACATTGATGTGAGGGAGACACATCAACTGATTGCCTCCAGCAAACGTCCGTCCAGGGGGTGGGAGCAAACCCAAAACCCAGGTACAAGCCCTTGACTAGGAATCAAACCCAAGAGCTTTCAGTTCAAAGTTCGATGCTTTGACCACTGAGCCACACTGGCCAGGGCTTTGGGGCTTATTTTAACACCAATGGCATTGTTCATTCTTTATGGCTCCCCTGTCTTTGCAACAAACAGAGAAATTACAGATAAAATATAGAAACAAATCACCAACATACCTACATCACAAAACATGTTAAACACTAGTGGCCCAGTGCACGAAATTTGTGCACATTAAAAGAGGATTAGAGGAAATATTTTAATATTGCTATTTGCCCTTTCTCTATAACAGAAGTGTCAGAGATTTAAAAAATTAGTAAAACGTATATGAAAATCTTCCTCCTGTCAGAGTCTAGGGTGCACCATGGAACCCAGAGTCAAGTCTTCAACCACCCATGTGCACCTCAAAATCGCTCGAGACCCAAATCTGGACGGCACCCCTTCAGTGGGCTAGATCCAGACCCGGCCGGTCCCACCCTGTCAAGTCCTGCCAGGAGGGGGGGGGAGGGTGCAGCCTCAGGTCCCTTGGGTGCCAGGGCAGGGGGGCATGGCCTGAAGTCCCCCATCAAGCCCTGCTGGGTGGAGGGAGTGGCCTGTGATCCCCCAGCCTGGCGCCGGGACAGGGGGCACAGCCTGAGATCCCCTGGCCTGGTGCTGGGATGTGGGGCATGGCCTGAGGTCCCCTGGTCCAACACCAGGGCAGAGGGCACACCTTGAGGGCCCCCGTCAAGTCCCACTGAGTGGGGGGCACAGCCTCAGGTCCCCTGGCCTGGGGCCAGGGCGGGGGGCATGGCCTGAGGTCTCCCAACCTGGCACCAGGAAAGAGGGTGCAGTCTGAGTTCCTCTCGCCTGGTGCCAGGGTGGGGGGAGCAGCCTGAGGTCTCTTGTCAAGCCCTGGGGGTGGAAGGCACGACCTGAGGTCCCCTGTCAAACCTCATACAGGAGGTGGGTGGGCGTGCAGCCTCAGGTCCCTGCTGATTGCTCCTTAAGGCTCGTTATGGGAACTTAGCCTCAGCTGTGGGTGCAAATTGACCAGAGTGATGGTCAATTTGCATATTCCCTCTTTATTATATAGGATTTCCATGGATCAAAAATCTAACAGAAAGACAAAGTGTGAGCCAAGCTGAAGCCAGGAGGCCTCCTGGGTTCTGGGCCCCAAAGCAGGAAAATCAGCAGGAAGTTGATTCTACAGGGTAATCGTAAATACAAGGATTCCATGTAAAGCAGGGTAGTAGCCAAGCTCTTAGATTAAAACCGGGGGCAGGTTGGCACTTCTTGATTATGAAACTAGACTGAAAAATACTTCTGCTAACTGCACTGAGGCTACGGCTTAGGATGCTGCTGACCTAATGCCAGCTGACTCAGTGACCGAGTCTGTGATATCCCCAATGTCACTATGGGGCCAGGGCTCTGATCCACTAACCCAAGACCAGATTCTGATCTGGGAACACCAAAGCCAGACAAGAGGCAACTATAAATCTGCTGGATCAATCACAAAAAGAGATAGACAGACAGAGAAAAAATAAGAGAAAGAAAAAGAATTCTCATCAAAATGTGCCTGATAATTTATAGAACATAAAGAAAACACCAACGATATCAACATAACAACCCCAACATAAATTCACTGGACAAAAATAATTTAAAAATAATCCAGTGATCTAAGAAAGACTTTAAAATAAAGGTTCTCAGGTTCAATTCAATTCCCAATCAAGGGCACATAACTGGGTTACAGGTTCAATCCCCAGGCAACCAATTGATGTCTCTCTCACATCTATATTTCTCTCCCCATCCCCCTTTCCACTCTATCTAAAATCAATGGAAAAATATCCTCAAATGAGGATTAACAAACAAACCAAAAAATCTTGCAAATGAAATATAGCCATTGTAATTTACATATAATAACAGGGCTCTGAGTTCTTAGGGGCAGCTGTGTACAAGACGTTGTTGGACACTGAGACTCAGAAAGGAAAGACACGTGGTACCTGTCCTCAAAAAAGTCACCATATGTAACAGTGATACTAACAGAACATTAAGATTACAAAGTAAAACAAAATTTAGTTAAATTTCAAAAATGTAAATATTTTTTAAGTTAAAAGGCTTGACATTTCTAAGTTTTCACCAACTAATATCACCATCTTTATTAGAGTTGGCACTTTATATTAGATCAGTGATTTTCAACCTTTTCATCTCATGGCACACATAAACTAATTACTAAAATTCTGCAGCACACTAATATATTTTTTGCCGATCCGACAAAAAAAATAAAAAAGTAGGTATAATTTTTATTCATTTATACCGAATGGCTAATGTTGTGTTGGCTGCTATCATTTTTTTATTTGACAATCTAAGGGAAAAGAAATCAGTGCCCCTGACTAGAATATTAACCCATGTTACTCAATAATCAAATTTCACACAATAAAACATCTGCTGATTAAAGTCAACTGCAATTTTCCCTCCTTCATATTTCTAATGAGTCATTTTCCAATAGCTAGTCAATAGAAAATTATAGATAATAGAACCATAAATCAGCCAAGAAGCTAATAACACAGATTTCCTTATCATATCTAACTTAGAATAAATCAAACATCAAAAAGCAATTCCTTGTTTAAATAGAGACAAGTGCACACAGTACTGGGCTAAAACAGATTATCCCATCTCTTGGATGAAGTGACATAATTCCAATTTGTCCAGTAACAATTTTTTTCTCTTTTTATGTACAACATTGCACATGCTCTGAGACCATTGAAATGAAATAAAGGACACTTACTCATGACTGGAAATGTCTCTGTATGTTGCCCCAATCAGATATTAAGCCAAAATCTGCTGTCCAAGATTTCTCGGAGGAATACATGTCCTAGTCAAAAGACAAAGAGAAATAAGTCATATTTTGTGAAGGTATTTAAAATTAAGTTTTCTAAATGGAGATGAAAATAATTTAAAATTTTCTATGTCCAAAAGAACCTCTTGGTGTCATCTATAATAATAAAAGCATAATATACAAATCAACCAAACGACCGAATAGCAGAACGAGATTCGGGACACCTTCCAACGACCACCCTATGACACCCACTGGTGCCAGGCCGGCCAAGACAACTGCAATGTGACTGGTTGAGGGCCTGGCCATCACCCCATGATTGCCCTGAAGAAGGAGAACTAGGCCATCAGCCAGCAGGGCAATCGATCAATTGGGGGGCTCCACAATCGCCCAAAAGAGGGAGGCCCAGGCCCGACCAGCAAGCTGCAGTGAGTGCGCGGAGCCTCCCTCTGTAGGGGCAAGCCATCGTGGAGCCCCAGCCAAGTGGGCAGAGCCTACCTCTTTGGGGTGATAGATGGCGGAGCTCCATGATCTATCACCCCAAAGAGGGAGGCCCTGGCTACCCGGTGGCAGTGCTGCAGCAGGTGGGCAGGGCTTCCCTCTGTGGGGGCAACTGCGGGGCTCCCAGACTGTGAGAGGCACAAGCTGGGCTGAGGAACACCCCCCACTGAGTGCACCAATTTCATGCACCGGGCCTCTAGTCTAAATATAAAAAAATGCCAATCTATCTTTAGAACATCATGATCCCATTCTTTCTTTTTCTATAAGAAGTTACCTCAAATGTAAATAAAATGTATAAAGTAATTACCATACAGAAACTCAGTAAGGTGAACTTTGTCTTAATGTTAAACAAGCACTAGGGTAAATATAGCACATCACACCTGCTAAATTTACTATGATTGTATACAAATTATTTATATACACGACCAAATAAAGCTTATCAAAGTTATTGCTATAGATTTTCTCTAAAAATGGGCATTTTCCTCACTATAAAATATGGTTTCACTGATTTTAAAAAAATGGAAACAATACCAAAGTAGAAAAATTATATCACAACACCATACTACTATATTTACCCAATCATTTGGGGTATATTTCTTTTCAAGGCATTTTTTGTAACTATTTCTTAAATATAATTTATAAACATTACATACAAAATTTTGTATTTTATTCTTTTCACTTGAGTACAACATAAAGCATCACCCTGTATTAGTATAAATATATTTAACCCTTTGCTAAAATTTACATTATAAATTTCCTTTCTGCCCAGCCAGTATTGTTCAGTGGTTGAGCACTGATCTATGAATCAGGAGGTCATAGTTCACAGCACATGCCTGGGGGTTTTGGGTGGATCCCCAGTAGGGGGCATGTGGGAGGCAGCCAATCAATGATTCTCATCATTGATGTTTCTATTTTTCTCTCCCTCTCCTTTCCTCTCTGAAATCAATAAAAATATTTTTTTCACAAATTTCCTTTCTTGATTAATGTATTTTTAAATGAGGCATAAATTAATATTAATGCTATATTTAAGTATACCAATGGATCCATAAATACCTCCCCAAATCTAATATATGTAAATTCCACAGATAAGATCAAATTAGATACAAAATGTACTAGTACACTTGTGCTACCTGATATGTAGCTTCTTTCAATCACAAGAAACGATGGTTACTTTACTTGCTAAATCAATTAAGAAAATAGAATAATATTAAGGACCTCTGCTTT
>PVJC01031143.1:0-20769 GCA_004026665.1 Murina feae | reverse complement strand
ATTTTTTTTCAATATGGTCTAACTTAAATCACATACCAAATGATTACTCAGTTTTTGTATTTTTGGGCCTCTAATTTCATACTCTTTAGTATTCCAAACAAAGTAATCCAGAGATACAAGAAAAAAATCAAATGAATGAATTCTAATTCAGATTAATATCTAATAAAATGGTTATGGGTAAACACTATTAAAATTTACAATTGCAGTAAGATTTGAAGACCATCTTTCACTGTATTCATGATATATAGTTATTACATGAACAAGGTTGGATTTTGGTGGTGACAAGTCAATGATAATTCTTTAACAAATTACATTTTTCGGCTTGATTCAGAAATTGTATGAGATTTTAGTGATTTGCTTACTGATTTTTCTTCTTGGATTTCCAGAGATAATAAACCAGATCAAGATGTTTAAATAAATAATCCCAGAAGATATAATGATTTATTTGCTTACCAGAGGCCTAGTACACAAAAATTTATGCACTTGGGGGGGATCCTTCAGCCCGGCCTGTGCCCTTTCACAGTCTGGGACCCTCAGGGGATGTCCATCTGCTGGCTTAGGCCTGTTTCCTGAGATCGGGCCTAAGCTGGCAGTCAGACATCCCTCTGGCAGCCCGGGAGCCCTTGCCAGTGGGAAGCAGGCCTAAGCTGCAATAGAACATCCTTAGCACGGATGAAGAGGCAGGAGAGGCTCCCACCATCACCGCTGTGCTGATAATGCACTGACCACCAGGTGGTTAGTGTGTGTCATAGTGATCAGTGTGTCACTCTGGTGGTCAGTGTATATCATAGTGACCAGTCATTCCCAGTCGTTCTGCTGTTAGGCTCAATTCGCATATTACCCTTTTATTATATAGGATTTACTGAACAAATATTTACTATTTACTAATTGCCCATTATGTAGAAAACACAATTTAAATTCTGTAAATATAGCAGTAACATAAAGCAAACAGAAACTGCTTTCTCAACAGGCATATCAACCAGCAAAAGGGACAAACAGTAGACAAATCTATATATATAGAAGGCTAAGCAACAGTCTGACCAACCAACCACCTGACCAGGTGGTAGGTATGATGTGCACTGACCACCAGGGGGCAGACGCTCGATGCAAGAGCTACCAAGTGAGAGCAACTTTTCAGAGTGCCTCCTCACACTCTGGGACCCCTCAGGGGATGTTGAAGAGCCGTTTTTGGCCTGATCCCCACAGGCAAGGCCAAGGGACTCCCATCTGCCGAAGGGACCCCACTCACTTTGCAGACACCCTTTGAGCTGCAGTACTGCCCCAGGTGTGGCTGGCTGGGGAGGGACCATGGGAGGTTGGCTCCAGGGCATGTCCAGGCCCTCTCACCTAGTCCCACCCTGCCCACTACCTTCTAATTCATTTCCTTTCAATGTGCATGAATCCATGCACCAGGCCACAAATCCTATCTAATAAAAGAGTAATATGCAAATTAACCATCACTCTGAGACAAAGATGGCCACGCCCATAGCCACAAGATAGCGGCGCCCAGTCCCCTCACCCCAGACGTACCCACTGCCACCAGCCCAGGGGCAGGCACTTTGTGCCGTGTGTGCTCGGTCAGCGTCAGGGCCCCCACGTGCAATCGTCTGGGTGTCCCTGGTCAATGGCGGGGCCCCTGTGGGGCTGTGTGCGACCATCAGCTGGGGCGGGCACTTTGTGCCAGGTGTGTCCAGTCAGCAGCAGGGGTCCCCACTGGGCCGTGTGCGCTCACCAACTCCCCATCCCATGCACAAATTTCATGCATCGGGCCCCTAGTAATAATATAATTTGTTTTAAATCTAAGTAAAAGAAAAATAAAGTGGACAAGGAAATTAGAATATTGAGGCATATTGCAATAGTATATAGAGTAGAATGTGGTGGTCTCTGTAAGATGATACTTCAAGAAACACTTAAAGTAAGATTTGGGATGATCAGTACGGATAGTGGGTCATGGGACAATATTAAGGAAGGAAGGGGACAGGATATGCAGGGGTCCTGAGAAGAGATCAGGTATGTGAAGGAGTCTGAGTGGCAAGAGCAGAGAAAGGCCTGAGTAATAAGAGATAACAACCATAGATGTTAACACTTGGGGAAGATTGAGGAGGGATTTATGGGTATTTTAAGTTCTCTATAAATTTTATTCATAGTAAACAGAATGATTTTAAAACTGAATTGTATCAATGAGAATTAATTAATGCTTAAGTATTAATTTGGTAAATGAGTATTATTTCTATTCTTTCATCCCGGGATTATCTTTTCCAGCTTAATAAAAATTCTAAGCAGTGAAATGGCACAGTGCTCTGTTCTTGTTCCTATTTTTTTAAATGAATTGATAATTTGAGTAAAAGCATATAACTAATACTTACTAGTATTATAATGAAATTTTAAATAAAACAGGAAAATTGCTAATAAGAAATAGAGTTGAAAACACTGCAATAAAATTTGGAAAGGTAAATGTGATAAAATTGACATTTAATTTCATAATAACAAATTGTATAATTGAGAAATTTTTTTAACAAATCCAATAAAATTATCGAGATTTAATTTGATTAAAACTTCCAAAAGATTCTACTAAGTGAAAACAGCTAACACACGTTTAAAATGTAGTCTTAGAAACACAGTGTTCATATCCTGAGTAGTAATTGTCTTACGTACTTCTCTTGTCATGTCATCTGTGGTATTCTATTCTATTCTTGGAGTCACATTTTAAGCGGGCACTAATAACCTGGATCATGCCAAGTATAGAATACAATGGAAATTCAGGATGACAATAAGTCAGGAAATAATTTTATAAACCATACAAAGTAACAAATATAACTTTGCGCTTTGACCCTTACACTTGACCCCACCCCCTGCAGTAGCCTATTCTCAGCATTGCAGCATAGCACTCTTAAAAAATAGCATAGAGATTCCCAGAGGGTAAGAGAGTGGAAGGAGGAAGAAGAAGGTAAAAGGGGGACAAATGGTGATGAAAAGAGTCTTGACTTGGGATGGTCAAAATAAAATACAATATGCAGATGATGTAGTAGAGAATTATACACCTTAAACCTATATAATGTTATTAACCAATGTCACCTCAATAAATTCAATTAAAAAAGGGGGGAAAATGTCAGAAAATTTCACTTTTCTTCTCAAAACTCTACAGTGACTCCACAAAGTGCTTAGAAGGGTCTGTAAAAACAGGCACACTGCTTTGATCCCCCCCCCCTCCTACTGTACCCCTCCTCGCTCATTCTGTTCCAGTCAGATTGGCTAGTTTGCTGTGCCCTTACCCTGGCTGTTTTTTCTTCCTGAAACACTCTTCCCTTACTTGCCTGGCTAACTAATTCCCTAACCTCCCTTAAGTCCTTGCTCAAATATCAACTCAAGCCCACTCTGATCACTCTTTTTAAAATTACAAACCACCCCTGTTCCTGAATCCCCAGCCTCTTACCCTGCATTTCTTGTTTCCATGGGATTTATCAACGTTCACAAACTACATATTTTACTTATTTATTATGGTTATTGTTTTGTTTTGTTTGCATGATTATTTTTGGCTACTTCTTTCTGCTAAACTGAAAGCTCTATGGGGGCAAGCGTTTTTGTTTTGTTGTATCATAAATTCTCAAAATAAAGAGTGAAACACATAGTAAAGTGTATATATTTTTAATTGAATTAAAGTGACTTTAAAACAGGACTTCTCAAAAAAATAATTCAAAGTCTTACATTAGAAGGCAATTAATGATAATTGTAATAGATTTAATCTGATATGCTCCAGACATGGTCTTGCCCAATGGGACTGTAAATGGTGGTTTTAGATCTCGGTTCTTAAGTTTGGCAAATAAAGACTTCTGAGCCAAAAACGTTAGTCAAGAAGTTTATTTAGTCTTTTAGAAAGAAAGTCTTAGAAGCAAAAGAAGTGAGCCAAGTGGGCTGCATGGACTTACTAAACATGTTACAGAGGCAAAAGAATGACCTCAGGGCTTAGGAGAAAGAAAGCAAAGGATACGTGCCTAAGGAAAGAAGGCGGGAAATGAGGCAGCATGCTCTAGAGAGAGAGCACACACGAAGTTCCTTGTCGTAAGAGTTTTTATTTGTTTCTAAAGTCAGGGATTTTAAGAGCGATATTAGGGGAGAATTTCGATAGAGCATTTATCGGTTTTCCAGGTGTGGCCTTTCAGGATGATGAATTCTACTGATTGGTAGAGGGGGGTCATTATCATTGCCACTGGTCTTGATGTCAGGACCATGGCGTTACTTGCTGTGGTTTCACTGCTCTTCTGGACCTGCAGCCGAAATACAACTGAGGCCTAGATGTTATCTCTTGTTTGACTCAAACTCTGTCCTTGGTCAGCAGACCTGAGGCTTTGTTCCTAAGATTATCTGATGCTGATCAGACTCTCATTGTCCTGAGGGATTATTGCTTAAAAAGTGGTCTTGCAAAGGTGAAGGAGGCAGGTGGTGGATGGGCCAGTTTGAATCAGCTGTCTGTCTCTGTTTCATCATTCCACTTGCCAAGGTATTATCCTAACTTCTTACTATTCTGCTTCATGACTTTTTTCAATAATGAAAATGTTCTCTACAGTGTCCAGTATTGTAGCCGCTAGCCACATATAGCTCTTGAACACTTGAAATAAGCTCATAGTGTGACTGAAGAACTGAATTTTCAACTAAAAAAAACTTAATAAAATTTATATAGCCACATGAGTGTAGTGACAACCATATAGGACAGCACAGCTCTAGAAGGCATAAATTAAAGCTACTGAGCAAATTTTAATGGGAAAGGCTTTTCCCCATTAATTATGGAAGAACATTTAATTAGGGAAGAACATTTCAGTTAGAGGCATCCAACAATGGAATGGGCTGCCTATATAGTCAGAATTATTATAGCAAAGATTTTTGCCTAAATAGGCTAGTTGAATCATTAAGTTAATGTAATTTCCAAATTAAATATCCCATTTTTATATCTTTGTTACCTAAAATTCGTGTCTACTATAACTTATTTAGTATTCCTATTTTTTGGTCTGAAATTCAGCATTTCAAAAGTAATTGAATGTTGTACTAAAAAGAGGTAATATTTCTCTTTAAATGCTAGATCAGAAAAGGGCTATCAAGAAGAAAGTATAATTTAACAGAATGAATTTCTTCCCATACATTTAGATATATAACCAGGCTCTACGATGTAATGTAAGGAGCATGGGCTTTGAAGTCATACAGACTCCAGAGATTCTGGGAAACAGGATTCTTTGGTGGTTAAAGGCCACAGATGTTCATCAGTATCATTCTTCTCTCCTTCCAAGTAATAGAATTTAAGCTGGGTCATGACTGCCCACCCAAGAAGAACATGTCCCTAAGCCACTGTAGTAGTTGTGGAAACATGACTAAGCAATTTTACTTGAAGTATGAGCAGAAGTAATGTGCACCTCCTGCCTTGATTACTTAAGTGGGAACCTCTGGCTCTGGACATCTGTCCTTTCCCTCTCTTCATGGGCTGAAATGACAATGATCAAGTGACTTTAAATTTTTGAACAATGTGAATATGTTATTCACCCAATAAATTAAAAGCAGATTGATTAAAGTTCAGATCAGTGGTAACACTAGTTAATAAGCGAAAAACATAGAGTGTAGCCCCAAAAGAAAAATGAGAATTTTTTCAGATATTTGTTTTTCTCAAATCTGATTCCCCCCCCTTACAGGTTAACTTTAGCTTTGCAAACGCACATTTTAGTAATAGTCATGAAACAGTAAACCTTTGTGAGTGCTACTAGATCTGGTGACTTTACATTTTCATTTGAAACATTTCATTCGAAAAAGGGAAAGGCTATTTAAAGTAATGGCAAAGATACTGGTGGGTAGGCTCCTTTCCTTTTACTCCTACTGGTACTTAATGTTTGACAACAAATACTCATAGATTTTTGGCTGCAATGTTAGATGGCATTCAGAGGATGTGAATCAGCTTCCTGACACAAACATGTAATTACAATCAAACAATGAGAATAGTTAAACATGGCATTACCCAACAGACTGTTTAATGATGAACTTCCCTTTGCCCCTAGTTGAAAGGTAAGGATTCATTGCAACTATTCAGTAGTCCAAACACAATTTGTCTCGTAACATATTTTTTACAACAGCTGTAGTCCTTTGAATGCATATTTTCTCATGGACACTTAGGTTTATGTGTACTTTATTAAGCAAATTTGTTCTCTCCACCAAGGTTTGCCAAAGTCAAAATTTAACTAAAAACTCACTGTTTGACTCCTTATTTCTGATATAATGAGCTATAATTAGGGCATCTGTTGTGTATCATAATAAATAAAACATTCAGTTTATAATACAAGCAGGTGGAAAAGCTTAGCTAACTTACTTCATAAGGTAGTGTTAAGTTTTAAAACAAGAAATTTAGTTGTTACCATTTTATCTTGTTGAGAATACTCTCTAAATTTAAGCAACATATTGAATTTCAGTATTCATCAGGAGTTCAAGTTTAAGCAAGTTACTAAACTTGTATGTATAATCAGATCTGTTTTAAAGAGTAGAGTACTGAGATCCTTAAGATTTTCTCATAGGTTAAAAAAAGTCTATTCTAAAAGGTACTAGGCTAAAAGTACTAATATAAAAAAGCATTAAGTTAAAAGTCTGTAAAAGAGTATATAGCATTGTGTCAGTACAACAAAATTCAACTTTCTGAAGCATATTGTTAAGGTCATTTCTTTTTTGCGTGCTGCAAAATAAATACACTGACAAAACGAGAACCTATATCTAACAAAATTAATCTGATTTCTTACTCTAAACATATATTAGAAGAGGCAGTTCTTGAGAAATAAACATATTAAGTGCCTGTGGTATGCCAGATACTGAATTATGTGATCTTTATGTGTTTTTTCCTTCTCCCAAGATCCCCATGATGTGTCTAGTATTGCCTGATTTGAAAGATGACGAACTAAGACATCACATTAAATACCTTTTGTCAAGTCACACACTTCAAGGTAGCCGTTGAGCCTGGAATAAAACACAATTCCACTTTCACCCACAGTCCATTCTCTATGACCTCCATGCTGTGATCTCAAAGTATTGCTAATTTTGTTCAGAGTTTAGAAGAATGATGAGAACTTTTTATGTACATAGCTGAATGCTACTGTACTCAGTTCAGGTCGGAGCTGGCTCTTTTCTCATTGCATATTCATTCAATGTCAAAGTATAAAATTGAGAAGAAAGTGTCAACAACTCATGGTCTAGACACAATGTGTGCACAGCAGTACTCCTTGTCAAAAGATAGGAGATAAAAGTAAGGAAAATATTTTTGGCCAAAACCCAGTTGTTTACCTAACTGCTTTTCTTCATTTCCAGCTGCTTCGGTCTTTCAATCCACAGCAGGAATTTAATGACAGCTGTTGCAAGGATTATGATGAGAGATTTCCTACTTGAACTGATCGTGTGGACAGGCTAATAGCTTTGATCTGTCATTGTTAGGTACAGTGTAGTGCTGGCAACAGGAAAAACTAGTATTATTATCGTTCATCTAAAAGCTGATTTAAAATTAGATATGGAAATAGAATTATATTGCTCCATTGTGTTTAAATTACAATGTAATGGAAACGGACTAAGTGAATAAGATTATCCATAAATGGGATATTATTTATTAATTATCTTAGCTTTCCAGGAACACAAAAGTATGTTTATAAGATAATAACAACATTGGACATTATCTTTCCAAATATCTGAGGTCATTTAGCAGCTATAATGAGTCTTAAGTGACAGAAATATTTATGTTCTTCTTCAAAAGAACATAAATAATATGAAATATAAAAGATTAAACCAAAAGTGATTTTCAGAAGAAAATGATGTAATCATGATCTGTCAAAAACATCATTAGTTTCCTTTGAGTTTTATTGAGTGAACTTTTGTTCTTCATTGGGATCAGTCAACGAATCTTAGGATTGTCCTCTCTGTTTATTTCTCCACAGGCTTCATGTCAAAAATTTTTGCTCCAATCACTCTCCCACCCTTATCCCCATTACTCATTCTCACAAAATAGCTTGCCTCCTACTTTGTTTGCTGAAAATGTCCATACTTTGAAATTTTTGGACATTTCTTACCCCTTATTACCTCCAGACTATTTTTATAAGTTTATCTATACTTTTATTATTTTCCATGGTTTCAGAAGGGGTTTCCTACTTTTTGGTCTAATCTCTACTATTGTGCTCATTCACTCAAAAACCGTTTTATTCACTTTTGTTCTGAGTCATAAATTGTACCAGGAACTAGATATTCAAAGCTGTGTAATGTCCCAGGGAAGGCACTTGCTGCCCTACCCTCCACTAGAATTACATTCTATCACACTTGCATCACCGCTCTTACACTGTCCACTGACTTGTTTTCCTCTGACTATAAACAAGCACAGTGAAAGAAAATAAAACAAAGCAAAACAAAATAAAAAATAACCTTGCCCTAGCTGGTTTGGCTCAGTTCAGTCTCCAGTTTGATTCCCAATAAACTAGTAAAGGCACATGCCTGGGTTTCAGGCTCAGTCCCAGGGTGCGTGCCTGCAGGAGGCAACCAGTAGATGTGTCTCTCTGACAATGATGTTTCTCTGTCTCTCTCTCTTCCTTCCATTCCCTCTAAAAATCAATGGAAACGTATCCTTGGGTAAGGATTAAGAATAAACACAACCCTACCCCAATATTAATTTATATACTGTAGATACTTGAGTAACCTTGAAATATTAGGTCATATTGCTAATTTCCTTCTGCTCTCAGATTTTCTGAAACTCCAACCCTTCAGGTTATCTGATAAGTAGTTACCATTTAATAGTAAATAATTTTTAAAGTTAATTTTATTTTACTTATATGTACATAAATATGTAGAAGATATTTAAGTTAAACATTTACTCCCGAGAATTTCTTAAATGAGAGATGTATTTAAAGACAACCTGCTCTAATACCCTTTCTGTAATTTGCTCTGTGGGAATAGCAGTAAAGATAGATAGAATTTCAGTCTCAGAAAGCATGGGCCTGCGTTCCAAAAATTGGATGAAAATTGCCTATTCTCACTGGAATCAGAATATCCCTTGCTTTAAGGCATTTATGATATACCCGAGGGTTAACATTCTCTGAATAGAGTTAGCATGTGGCTCAGTAAATATGGTTACCAGAGAAGTCACTGTAATAATGATGTCATGTTGTCCAATGATAGTACCTATCATTTTTTAGGTAATTGATTTTGAACTTAGATTTAAAGTATGAAATATAAATGACATGGATAAATATAGAAAGACTATTATAGGCAGAAAAAAATAAGATATTAAAAGGTAAAAAACAATGACTCATAAACATTCAAAATTTGGATAGTATTTCAGATTAGCTTAATGTAGATGTAGAAATAAAGTGAAAAGTCATATGGAAAACAAATGTGGCAATAGATGGTGAAAGACCTGAATGCCATGCCACATAGACTTGTACTTTATTTGGAAGGCACAATCCTTTGGGAGAAGAGGGACTGATAATCTCCCCCAAAACTTTTCAAGAGGGTGATATAAAAATAGCTTTGTTTTTAAGATCAGTCAAGCAGGTACTCAAAAAGAACTGGCAGGTTATGTACTAGACACAAGAAGCCCAATTTTAAGAACTTGTCTTTCTCTCTTTCCTTTCTCTCTCCCTTTTCTTCCCTCTTTCCCTCCCTTCCTCCCTCCCTCTCTCCTTCCCTCTCTTCCTCTCCTTCCCTCCTGCTCTCCTTTCTTTCCTCCCTCCCTCCCTTCTTTCTTCTGTGAAAGGAGTAGGATAATGACAATCAATATTATGGAATTATCACTGTGATGGATAAAAATAACTAGAGGGAAAGACTGGCAAACAACAACAAAATTGCAAAACATAGAAGACATATTGAATATGGGAGAAATAAAGAGGTTTAGAACCAAAATGAAAGAGACAACATGCTGGATAGAAATCGGCAAGTCTGAGGGAGGTGCAGATTAGGGGTGGGGGGGCAGAAATTGTGGATTTCTTTTCAGGCTTGATGAATTAGGGCAAAAGGATAACAACCAGATGAGAATGTTCAGAGCACATATGGGAATTGAGGAGGGAGATGGGGATAAGAGAGAGAGATTTGAGAATTATCCACAACCAAGTAAAACAAGCAAACAAAAACAATTCCACGAGGATTTTCACATGTTAAAGTGGGTGTGTTGCTGAGGGATTCTATATTCTGCCACAAGAGCTCTGGACTTTGGACTCTTTTGCATAAGTGCCCTTCTGTATAATTCAATGCAATACTTACTGTATAAATGTCATGGTTCGTCATGAGAGCTGTTCTTAGGAGTAAGCCAACATGGAAATACTTTCATCTGCTAGCTGCTTAGTATTTTCCATAAACAGTTTTATCCACACAAGACTTCTGCTTGTGTTGGAACTGCTGTGCTTCTGCTTTCACTATAACCAGCTGAAGAATGTAGATCACTCCTCCAAATCCTGTTTTGGCAGAAAATCTTTCTCAGGGTTTAAGCTTGTGCTCAATTAAGTTTGTGACCCCTCAGAGCAGCATCACATTTGACTAGATTTAATCATTTCTGTTGTGTGTGTGTATGTGTTTTTATTAAAATCAAGCAACCTATTAACATATATACATAGAGATGTGGGATATAATCTATTATAGTGATATAATTTCTAGGAAATATTTCAAAAAGATGGGAGCCAGGATTCCGAGCAACTGCTTTTGTGGGACTCAACGGTGAAGGTATATCATAGCTAATAGTCATGTTTAATCCTATCAGTTTGGCAAATAATGAAATAAAAGCAATTAAAACTAAAAATAGGCTTATCTTTGATACCTATTATTGTAGGGAAAAAATGATTCTCTCCTGCATTGTTACAGGGATTGAAAACTAGTTACATTTTACAAGAAAAAATGTATGTGTAAAAATAAAAAACAACTATATGTTTTAATCCAAATTCCCATTTATAGAAACAAAAGGGGCTCGGTGCAGGAAATTCGTGCACTGGGGGGGGGGGGGTCCTCAGCCTAGCCTGCCCACTCTCACATACTGGGAGCCCTCAGGGGGTGTCCTACTGATGACTTAGGCCAGCTCCCTGCTCCCCTTGGGGAGTGGGCCTAAGCCTCATTCTGGCCTCCCTTTGTGGATGGTGATCAGGCTAATCAGGGGAAACCACCAGCCCCATCATCCTGTTGCTGCAGCCACTGCCAATCACCACAGTCACCAAGTGTTTTCATCAACATAGACTCCAGTCCCTTCACCATGAAAAAATAACGTTCTTTAGGCATTTTCAAGATGTGTCTTTCATAGGATATGAATTTTCTTTCTTTCTTTTTTTTTTTTAATCCTCACCTGTTTCCACTGATTTTTAGAGAATGTGGAAGAGAAGGGAAAAAGAGAGAGAAACATCAAAATGAGAGGAACACTTTGATTGGTTGCCTCCTGCATATGCCCTGACCTGGGCCCTGCTCAGAGAGGAGCCTGCAACCTAGGTACATGCCCTTGGTCAGAGTTGAACCCAGACCCTACAGTCAACAGGCTGAGGCATTATGCACTGAGCCAAACCAGCTAGGGCAGAATATGATATTTCTTAGCCCTTCAGCAGTGGACTAATGTGGGGAAAAAACCCTAGATCACCTTTAGGGATTCTTATTACTCAAGTTACTAAGAATATTACTAGTGGCATACAGGGAGCTTAGCCAATGAGCGGTAAGAAAAGATGTTTCCTCTGTAGTTCACTCAGATCACTGGCTCCACCCCTGCCCCTCCAATCCCAGCTCCACCCCTGCCCAGGCCTGTAACCTCTGGCCAAGGCTGCAGGCCAGGGCAGGAGATCCTCAGGCCCCTGCCATCACTGGCTCTGACCCTGCCCAGGCCTGCAGTCTCTGCTTGAGGCTGCAGGCCTAGGCAGAAGACCCCCCAATCCCCTCCAATAGCCGGCTTCACATAGCCCAGGCTTCTGTGATCATTGGCTCTGATCCTGTCCCCTGCCATCACTGGCTCTGCCCTTGACCCACTGGCAGCCTTTGCCCAAGGCTGCAGGCCTAGGCAGGGACCCCCAAACCCCTGCTTTACTGGCTCCACTGGTGCCCAGACCCCCGCGATCGCAGGCTCTGCCCCTGCCCTTCCGATTGCTGACTCTGTGGAGTCCAGGCCCCTTCGATCTCTAGCCTTGCCCCTGCCCAGGCCTGAGGCCTCTAACCCTGGCCTTATGCCTGGGTAGGGCATCCTCATACCCTCCGATCACCGGCTCTGCCCCTGCCCCCTCCAATCACCGGCTCTGCCCTTGCCCATGCCTGAGGCCTCTGGCAAAGACCTCTGGCCTGGGCAGGGGATCCACAGCCCCCTCTGATTGCCTGTTCCACCCCCTGGCCCCCTGCCTCCCCTGGCATCTGCCTGGCTAAAACCTGACCACTTCAGTGGTGGGGCTGAATCTGCCTGGGCACCTACATCTTGTGGTTATGGGAGCGGCCATCTTGTGGCCATCTTTATGACAGTGTGACACCTAATTTGCACATTACTCTTTTATTAGATAGGATGAACACTGCTTGGTTAAAAAATGGAAAAGAAAACTTAGGATGAAATAAACAAATTTTGGAATAGTCACAAATTAAATAATGTTCAGTCATTTTAACTAATAATATAGATATTTAATTTTATATTTAAAAGCTCACAATGCATTTATTAAATAAAAAACCAATACTAAAAGCATATAAATAATTCTGTATACAGTGGAACCTTGTTTCTCAAACTTAATTCATTCCAGAAGGCTGTTTGAAAACCGAATTATTTTTTCCCATTAGAAATAATGTAAATTGAATTAATCCATTTCAGACCTCCAAATGATTCCCTGTTTTAACTTTCCCTTGATACAGTACATGTCTATTGTACTGTTTAACTCTATAAATAAACACTTTAAAAACAAAAAGGACATGAAATGTAAGTGAAATATACATCAAAAATGAAAAATTTACAATAATTATAAGCAGCAACAAAAGCAAAAATATATGAAAATATTCACAGCACACTATCCTGAGGTTTTAATAGTGGAAAACAGACTGATATTTGTGTATTCTCTCCTTTATCACCTGGAAATGCGTGACTCGTCATACAGGTATCAGCGTAAAAGGATTGTCAGGTTGAAGAGCGAATTGTTTCAGATTGGAGACATTCCAGAAATGAGATTCACTTTGACTAGAACAAAAATAGTCAGCTATTTATAGACTCTTACCCCATACTCATCAAACAATGGAAATTGGTCCCACAAAGTAGGCTTTCTCCTTTTTTCCTGAAATCCTTGGCTTTTCCCCAGTAGATCAGGAAGTGGAGGTGGCAGTCACTGAGAGCGTCTAGGAGGAGTTCTACACTAAAATGCATGGAGAACGAGGCAAAAGAAAACAAAGGAAGATGGATTCTTGACGGTGGGGAATTGTAGCCTGCCAGTCATCCTTTCGACATTATCTGTAAATGCTGCCTGATAATATGGAGCTTGTAGGTAAACAGCAGGCTTGTATAGGAATCCTAGGAACTAACTTCGGACGAACCAGGGTGATGAGGACCAGGATGACGCAGGCCGGACTGTCACCTGATCCGTTGTGAGATCCTCATCAGAATGGACTGTGCTGTTGTGCAGGAAGAGAACTTTTCAACCCCTTCCCCTTGAAATCTTTGTTTTGTTTTGCTCTCCCAACGTATGAAAACCTCTGTCTGCACTGAGATAGGAGAGATGGGCTTTGGAAAAGAGTCCCCATCTTTTCAGGGTGCCAACTCCAGAATAAACCTCTTTCCTTTTTCACTAGCACCTGTATCACAAATTTGTATTTTAAAGTGGTGGGCAGCTAAACCTGGCTTTTGGTTACAGGAGCAAAGAATAAAATGGTGAGGTTGTGAAAACGTTTAAAAAGTGAGTATTGGGGATTTGAGAGAGAAAGTAGATCTATTATTGGTGGAGAGCTATGTCCCCACCTGTTGCCAGGAGATGTGGTTTTCTGACAATGTCATGAGAAAAAGAATTTTCTGAGACTTGCTCAAGAGGATGAGATAGTTAGTGTAGAAAGCTTTACTTCTGTGGAATTAAGCCCCCGAGTTTCTAAGGCCCAATTTCCCTTCGTCCCACCAAGGCAGAAGTCCAGCTATGCCTTTAGCAGAGCAGGATTAAACCCATTGATGACAGTTTCTGTTCCATGTTGGAGCACAGTCCAGTCCACACTAAGGCCATAGTCTATTGTGTGTGGGTTCTGTGTGGCTTCTAGGAACACAGGCAACTATAAGTGAGCCACTAGAGTCAAGAAGCCGAGAGCACCAAGAGAGAACACTCCTGTGTCTGGGAAATTATGTATTCCCAAACTTTTGAGGATTTGCAGTGGCTCCATCCTATGTAGCCAATCCATGGTTCCCCAGGTTAGATTGACAGGCTAGCACCTTCCTTCCCTTCATCACCCCAACTTCACTGCAAGTGCATCCATCCTCCCCTTTGTCTAATCCCTTCCTGTTGTTCCCTGGGGAGTGTCAAGTTACAAATTCTGCTTCCTGGCAATTGTAGACAGTTTGGCTCACATCAACTCACCAAAATGCTCTACAAGTTTGCAAGTTTTTTATGTTAACATCACACATAATCAAACTGAAAATAGTTCTTTGTAAAAAAGTACACATTCGTAAAATATTACATAAAGCATCTTCCTAAATTTTCTTGGATTGAACAAAAATATCAAAAAAAAATCTATTGACTTTGAAAACAGTTGCTTAGGCATTTTTACATGACAGATGTATTATGTTTACATTAATTTTTTTCCAACTAGGTCTAAACGTAATAATACTAGCAAAGATTTTTCTAAAATTTTGTACATATTTGCTAATTCAATCATAGATTACTTTTGTTTTATGGTGTTTGATATAAATAAAAAATGTAATCCTGTTCTTGATTTCAAATACAATATTTTAAAGTTTTACTTTAAACATCATATGCTATTGGATGACAGTGAGGATATGCAAGGAACTCATGAATATCTAACAGAAAATGTAATACCATTTGAAGAAGCAAATGGAGATTTAGCTCTTGGACCTATTCCAGCCTACAGTACCAACTTTCATATTTTAATTGAATTCATTTGACAATTTGGAAACTCAGCGAAGGCTTTTATTCAAGAGAACCTCCCAGTCTGTGCCCCGGGGGCCTGGCTTGTTGCAAATGGGTTGCAGGTATGCTCAGGGGTGGCCCCTCAACCATTGTTCTTGCCACAGCCCTTAGGCTGGTCTCTTGGACCTAAAGCAGCTTTGTCGCTTTATCCCAGAATGCAATTAAATGTTATAATTTTCTAAGTGTACTGGAAATGTTCATGTATTTGTACTTCATCTCTCTTACTAGAGTGTATGTCTTAATAGCAGGGACTGAGTTTTCTCATGGTTGTAGAGAATTGGTGCTTACTGAAAAACTTTGATTGATAATTAATATAAAAACATTTTGTTTATCTGACATTTATGACTTATGTATATATGTACTCATAAATGTTATCTTGTTATTTTGTTTAAAAGTTCTCTTTTGCTATGTCCTCTATAATTGTTTCTTGGTGAAATATATAAAGTTCATGAGATAATTATATGTTCAATTTGCACTCATATTAAATATTTTCCCATGATCTTTCTTTTATATTTGTTACTAGAGGCCCGGTGCACAAAAATTTGTGAACTCGGGGCGGGGGGGCCTTCAGCCTGGCCTGTCCCCTCTCTCAGTCTGGGACCCCTCCGGGGATGTCCACCTGCTGGTGTGCCTGGCCAGCCTGGATGAGGGTCAGAGGGCTGTTTCAGGCTGCCCACAGCCCCTTCAGGGTTCAGGTCCCTACTGGGGTGCCTGGCTGGAAGCAGCTGTCTGAGATTTATTTAACTTCTATAACTGAGACTTTGTTGCCTTAGTCCCCATCTTGAAGCCTGGGTTGCCCCTGGCAACCCAAGGTCCCAGCCTGGCAGGTATCTGGGGTTTGTTTAACTTCTATAATTGAAACTTTGTAGCCTTGAGTAGAGCTCAGGGCCCACAGGGCCCTGGCTTCCTTCATTGCCCGGGGCAACTCCAGCTCTGTGGCTGCTGCCCTCTTAGTTGAGTTAATTTGCATATTTGCTCCTGATTGGTTGGTGGGCGTGGTTTGTGGGTATAATGGAGTGAGGGTCAATTTTGCATATTATTCTTTTATTAGATTAGATAGGTGTAACTTTTATCTTTTGAGATGAGATAGGACTAATGAGCTTCACCTTGTGCTTAGTTATAGAACTTCCAGAGCTCGGAAGGACATTGGAAATCAAGTGTTGCAGCACACTCATTTCACACATGAGGAATCTGAAACCAGGAAGGTTTGAGTTTTCAGTTGAAGCAACATTTGTTGAACATCTGTTATATGCTTAGCCCCAGGCTAAGTCCTAGGGATAAATAGGCAAATTAGAAATGATCATATAAGGATTAAAAGTGATATTGGTTGTAATGAATGAAACACAGTGCCTGACATGCCGTACTCATTCATAAAACAATGCTTGAACATATTACATTTAATACTGTAGCTCCTCAATTTCCTAAATTGGAGAGGGTAAAAAAAGACCTGAAAATTGAGTGACAGATGAGGATTCCTTGAGGATTTCACTTTCAGTCTAAGAATTACACAGCAACTGGCTGAAATAGAAATTTAACTGAGGTGTCCTGACTCATGTTTAATGCGTGTGATTTTTTTTTAACTCCACTTACATCTCTTCTTCAAGCTACGTTATGACTTATAAATTCTTATTGTTAGATATGAATGTTACTATGCTAAAATGTAGAGAGAGAAAATAACAATTGAGAAGAACTTTTCTTAACTCTACAATACACAGTATAGAAAATACATTACATTAAGTAAGAATATGTATGTACTATGGAAATGATCGGTTACAGAAAAGAGAATCCTACTCCCGGAATCCCTAGTGCTGTATGGCCTGAGGGTACTCAAAGAAGGTGGGCAGCCATCCACAGTCTTGTTTGCCAGTTTTTCATGAGAACTTTATTGGTCTTAATATGATTGGAATTGGTTACATTCATTATTGTAGGAACATAGATAAATTTAAATAAATCAATTAAAATCATCTTAAATTGAGATTGATGGTATGCACTTAATTGTTAAAGAAACTGAACTGATGTTACATCACAAGTTACTTTAGGATCTGGTTTGTTTCTCTATCTCCATTTTTCTTAATGTATTTCACCTCCAGTTCATCTTTAAACCATATCCAAATCACATCCTTCACTTCTGGACATCATCTATAAGTTTTTTGTGTTACACAAGTAAAAACCCACATTTCTGCATAAAATAAACCACTTCCTCCATAAAATCTTAAAAGCTCAAAAGCTTAATGTTCCTTGCTATCCACCATGCAGCTGAAAGTCCTGTTGATGTGTTGTAATGTACCCGGCGAATCACACAAGGACGCCTCAAGAAGTCGAATTAGGAGTCACATTTATTGCAAATCCAGGACTATAAGGGGGCAATGCACTCCAAATCTCGCAGTGATAAGATGGCCACAACACCAGATTTAATAGGCAAAAATCACAAAGGTATTGATTACACCTTTGTGTTTGGAATGAGGAACCTGGTTTGGACAAAGCAGTTTACAGAAGCAGAATTGAGCATGTTAGTTAAATTATAGTTTTGACTCCGGACCACTGAATCAACAGAAACACATTATCTAGAGCCCTCGGGTCTTGGAACCACTGAGTCAATAGAAACACATTATCTGGAGCCATCAAGTAATTGTGCAGTCCTGGTCCTGGGACCACTGAGTCAACCAGAATGCGTTTCTGTAGCCACTGAGGTAATTTAGGATAATTGTGCTGTCCTGGTTCCCAGGTACAGAAGAATGTACTTTCTAAAACCAGTATGACCGCAACCAATGGGGTATTACATTACAATCAATCAGGTATTCAATCAAATGGGATGATTTATATAATTCAGAAGCCAAACAGCAGAGTTAAAGTTAAACTACAGTTTCTACCTGAGATGATAGCTACCATACTTCAGATGTAATTTAAATAATTAAATGTCTTAGTCGTCTGGGGCTGCCATAACGAGATAGCACACACTGGGTAGTTTAAATAACTAACATTTATTTTCTCACAATTCTGGAGGCTGGAAGTCCCAGGCCAGAATGTCATCATCGTCAGGTTCTTGTGAGGGCTCTCTTCCTGGTATGCGGACCACTTTCTTGTTACATCCTCCTCACATGGCAGGTAGAGAGGAAGAGCAAGGACTCTGGCATCCTTTGTTCAAATGGCACCAATGCCAGGATGATGGCTCTGCCCTCCTGACTTCATCAGACACCTTCTCCAAGGACCATCACATTGGGGTTAGGGCTCTACATCTTAATTTGTAGGACACAACTCAGTGTATTGACCAAAGCGTAACCATTCTAAGCCAGTCTTGGTGTCTTCTGGTAACTGCATTGTGTCTACACATAACAGTACTTAGGTATCAACTTTCAGCTGCTTATCTGATCAGGCAAAAAACACAATCAACACAAATGAGTTTAAATATCGCCTCTATGACTGCCCATGGAGAGAATGTCAAACCACAAAAAAGAATGTGTTATAGTTTGGTATAGACTTATTTCATATCAGTTCTTCCACTTAGATTCTGTGTTGATTTCAAAAATAGATGAATACAATTAGATAAGGTGGAAAATATAAACTTAACTGGCGGTAAAATGAAGAGCAGGATTGAATTTGGAGTCAGATTGGACTTCCTGTTTTTTTTTGTTTGTTTGTTCTGATTTTTGTTTTTTTCCTCCTCATGAATTAAACCATAAATTCATAGGTTGAAAGTCTGGACAGTAGTGACATACTACAACAAGGGCAGGGCTGTCTTGGTTCCATTACCTTATCAGTTCAGCCTAGAGAAGAAAAAATGTGGACTGTGAGCAAGCCGGTTCTAAGAGAAAATCACAGGCTGGGTCTGATACATCTACCCAGAAACTCGTCCTAATTTTCCAGATTAAAGAACTCATTTCTTCTTCCATGGAAAGAACTAATGAAACAGAAAGATAAGGGCAGAAACTTACCCGCGACTAAAACTAAAACTTCCCCAATTGATGCACTGAGGAGGAAATGTGGGAAAAAGGGAGAGTGTTTGTCTTGCTCTGTTTTGTTTTCATTGCTGGTTTGGTTTTCCTCTAGAATAGGGATGGGGAACCTTTTTTTTCTGCCAAAGGCCATTTGGATATTTATAACATCATTCGAGGGCCATACAAAACTATCAGCTTAAAAATTAGCCTGTTATATTTGGTCCAACATTTAAGTAACTCACCCCTAATTCCTTGGCAGGGCCAGAGCAAATGATTTTGCAGGCCTTACGTGGCCTGAGGGCTGGATGTCCCCCACCCCTGCTCTACAGTGTACACACACAAAACTCAGAAAACAAAGAGCCGAAGCACTACATAGCTCAGATAACATTTTGCTAATTATATATAATAATTACTTATTCTTTCATCAATTTCAAGGAATGAAGGAAGCATCAATTCTTCAAGGTTACCCATTGAGCAAACGATTAAGGTAAGCCCAAGATCCATTAACAGTGAAAAGAGAAAATAATCACAGTTGAATTAAAATTTTCTTTAAGAGAGGGGCTTCTCTTTGCTTAGAAAAACACAATAAGTATTTAGCATGAAAGTGGTATTCTAATAGCATTGTTTGGGATAGAACCCAAAATGCAACGCTTTACACTTCTCCGCTTGTACAATGAGTACCAGTGGAATGGAGGCATCACAGAGGCGAGAGAGAACGGAGGGAGGAGAGAACAACAACCTCACAAAAGAATGTATTGCAGTTTGAGGAAACATATTTCTCACAATTTCTACCATTTAGGTTTTGAAACAATCAAGAAATTGATGCAGGAGTAAGATAAGAATCTACATCAGCAGGGGGAAAGCTGAACTGGAGAATGTGACTTGAATGTGCATGCAAATAGGATGTTCTACATTCTCCCTCCTGCATTGAACTGAACCACAAACAAGCCAGGGAACACAGTATGGGACTGGATATGGGCAGAGGAAATCTTGCATTTCCCCATCTTTAGTTGCTATTAACAGAGAGAGACAGTCAAGAAGTCTCAGGTACTAAGTGCGAGGTGGTTCATAGGGAAACAAAGAATAATAGGGAAGTGGATATCTGTCTGAGGAGAGAAGATGCTTTGGGGAAGGGGGTGTTAATAGCTGGCATCTACTTAGTAATGAAGGCCCTGGAACAGAAGTGGATACCTCAATCCAGATGTGATGAGACAATAATCAGCCAACATGAACCTAGGGGCCCTTCATGTCACTAAGCCTCTGTGTGAGAGAAGGGTGTAGCTTTCAAAGATGCCCAGGCAGCGTTCCTCATCATTAGAAGGATCCAACTGAGATACTTGTCTAAGCGCCCCAGAGACAGCTGCTAATTGCACTGCTGCTCTAAGCCTACCTGGAGTTGATAGGTACTGTCCGATTCCAAGGAAAAGGAAAAGGGGCAAGGGTTTACATACTGTCCTCACTATCATGTCTTTGGCAGCTCATAGGAGGAGTCCAGGCTGTGTTGCCAGTATGGAAAACTAAACAAATACGATGTGCTGCTACTGTCACATTGAGTGATTTGCAGTTTGGGGGGCACCAGCAGAATAAAGTCTGCTTTATTGGATGCTTTATGGCCGTCGCCCTTCTGGAAGGTGAAGGCTGTTCGTCAGGGCTGTAGGTGAAAGAACATGCCATATCATGAGAAGACTTGGAAGTTGAATGATGAGATCGTCTAGCTATGGGAGACAAACTAG
>PVJC01031142.1:0-20768 GCA_004026665.1 Murina feae | reverse complement strand
GAGAGAGAGAGAGGTCCATGTGAGAGAGACACAGGGATTGGTTGCCTCCTGCCAACATCCAGACCAGGGCCGGGGTATCGAGCCTGCAATGGGGGTACGTGCCCTTGACCAGACTCGAACCCAGGACCCTTCGTTCCACAAGCAGAAGCTCTAACCACTGAGCCCAACCGCCCAGGACTTTTAAAAACAACTACATCTCGCTCTTTCCCTGACTATAGAAGCAGCTTACGTGCGATGGAGAAACTGCGAAACCCAGAGGAAGCTACAGGAGAATCCTGAGCCCAGGACCCGCCGCCCGCCCCTACCCCCCTCACCCGCCGCCCTTCTAGTGTCCAGCACGTGTGCCCTGTATTTTTACATAAGGCTCCACAGCAGTGCTGTGAGCTTCTCTCCGCTGTGTGCTTCTCTCCGCTGTGCGCTTCTCTCCGCTGTGTGCTTCTCTCCACTGTGAGCTTCTCTCGGCTGTGAGCTTCTCTCGGCTGTGAGGTTCTCTCCGCTGTGTGCTTCTCTCCGCTGTGTGCTTCTCTCCGCTGTGAGGTTCTCTCCGCTGTGTGCTTCTCTCTGCTGTGAGCTTCTCTCCACTGTGAGCTCCTCTCCACGGTGAGCTTCTCTCCACTGTGAGCTCCTCTCCACGGTGAGCTTCTCTCCGCTGTGTGCTTCTCTCCACTGTGAGCTTCTCTCCACTGTGAGCTTCTCTCCGCTGTGAGCTTCTCTCCGCTGTGAGCTTCTCTCTGTAGCACTAGCAGCTCACACCTCCACACACCTGGCCCTCGTCCCTAAGTTCCCGGGGCTCTAACCTGCTGCTTCCAGACCTTTCTCAGCTCTGCCCACCAGAACCATCCCTGCAGCTCAGAAGTAAGTAGATGCTGGTGCCCACCTCCCAGAGGTTGTGGGTGGGCCGGGCACCCCAGGGCGTGTCTGAGGGGCAGCATGTGAATCCTTGCCCCCCCTCCCCGAGGACTCACAAGCCTTGTCCCCATCCCGGCCGAGAATCCTCTAAGAAGGAAACGCTAGCACCGCCCCTGCCACCAGGAGCCCCAGCTCAGCAGCCCCACGCCCTCTCTGCAGAGGCAGCAGGATCCACGCCCAGCCTCAGCCCCCACCACTCCCAGGACAGGCACACACGGAGGGCACACTGGGCAGTGCTGGGGGCAGAGGCCTAGGTGGCGAGGGGGGGCAGAGAAGAGCCCATGTGCCCAGGGCCTCCATGGGAAATAAGGCTGCCCTCACCCACCACAGGAAACGGGGCAGGACAGAGGCGGGCCGTGGGCATCCAGGAGCCCGCCAGGTCCCCCTCCCCCGCAACCCTTCCCCCCACTCGCTGCCGCCAGCCACAGACGGACCGTCTGGGTCCCACAAATTCCTCCACTGAATCCTAACCCCATGTGATGGGATCAGGAGGCGGGGCCTTGGGGAGGTGATCAGGTGAGGGTGGGGCCCCGGGAATGGATTAGTGCCCTTAGGACTGAGACTCTTCTGCCCTGTGAGGACAGCGAGACACCGCATAGGCGCCAGGAGATGCCTCACCAAATGCCAAGCTACCGGCACCTGGATCTTGGACGTCCAGCCTCCAGCCCTGGGGAATCAATGTCTAGTCTGTGGTACCTGTCACAGCAGCCGGGCAGACGGTCCCCTCTCCTCTCCACCGACAGCGTCTGCTGCACCGACTCGGCTGGTCGGCGCACAGGGAGCGCTCACCACATGCCGGCCTGTTCGAAGGGCGTCTATTACATCAGCTCGGCGGCAGCCATGACCACCTGAAGAGTATTTTACCCTCATCCCCATTTTACAGGTGGGAAACTGAGGCAGAGAGGCTACGGGCACCCTGAGTGACAGTGCGGGCAAGGTGAAGCCGCTGGGAGCCAGCACACTAGACCATTGTGCCCGTCGGCTCCCAACTCCCCCACCCTCACCCCAGGTGAGATGCTCTGAAGGCAGAGAGCACCAGCTGAGCTCTGTGCACTCCCCCTCCAAGCCCCCGCCTCCCTGCAAGCTGGGGTCTGTCACTGAGCTGGAGGGCATCGAGGCTGGGATGGGAGCAGAGGCAGCCCCCACAGACCCAGGCTCTGGGCCACCAACTGTCCCCACTGCCCCCACCCCCCACTCCAGGCAAGTAGACCGAGACTGGCATGGCGGCAGGGTGAACCCGCGTGAGGTGGCAGCAGGGGCCCAGGCGGCAGGTCTGGGCAGTAGAGAGTGACGGAAGATGCAGGCAGAGGGGCAGGTGGACCGGAACCGCCTTTCAGTGTGGCCTCGGGCCAGCTGTGACCGGAGTTAGCCTAGCCCTAGCCCGGGCCACCCTGCCGGGCTCCGGAGGACCCAGTGCCCAGCCCACTGCCTGGCATATAGTAGGTGCTCAATAAAAGCCATGGGTGTGGAAATAATGAAAACCAGCTTGGTCAGAGGAAGTGCCTGTGAGCCAAGGGGGAACAGCTGGAAGGGCCTGGACTTGGGTCAGAGAGGAAGAATGCGGAGGGGGGTGGGGAGGCCAGAGCCGGACAGCTGGCTCAGGGCAGCTGTGTGCCGAGCCGGGCTTCAGCACTTAAATATTAGGAGGGATGTAAATATCCGAGCTCCCCCCACACCCCACCCCCGCCCCAGCCCAGCCTCCCTGGGGCTGCAGCCAGAGCAGACACAGGACTCCCTCCCTCCTCAGAGTCCCCATCCCTCCATCCAGGAGGGGGGGGACCCAGCTCAATCCTCCTCCTCTTCCCCGCACTCGGCCTGCAAAGGTGCAAGGAATGATCACCTGCGCGTCGCACCCCAGGGGCCCAGGCCTGCCTCGGACTCCCTCAGCAGCTCAACAAAAAGGCACAGCTGCCCTCTGAAGCTTGCTGACGGAGGAGGCCAGAGTGAAGGCGAGACTCGCCGAGCCTGCAGCCCCTCGCTAAGTTAACACACCGGGCGCCCTGCTCCCACCTGCGCAATCCATCACCCAAGTCCCTCCCAGGAGGCAAGGGGGAGCCTGGAGCCTCCTCGGGCCCCTCACAGATGCACAACACAGCCCTGTCCCCCACCTCCCATCTCAGTGCCCAGGCCTGGGCCCCTCGGGTGCGACGACAAGGTGTCAGCAGCATCACCTGCCTGGAGACCCTGCCTGGTAAAGTCCTGCCCAGGCCTCTGCTGAGGTGCCCCTTCCTCCAGGAAGGCCTCCTGAACCGACCCGCTGCTGGGCTCACGCCTGGCCCCCAGAACCCAGCACAGAGCTGGCCATCGGCTGGCGCCTGCAGGCAGCTGCTCAGTAAACAAATGAATTGGGGGAGCCATTGCTCTCGCACCCAGGACTGGGGGGGGGGGGCAGCTGGGAAACCCACGCCCGCTATTTCACAGGCGCCTGCCCGACCTCAGTGGGGGCAGGAGGCAGGGACAGCACAGAGGCTGGCGTGGTCTGGAGGAGATGACAGGGGACAAGGGGCAGGGCCTGGCCTCTCAGGGAAAGGCCACCCACGTGGCAGGAGGGCCGGCGAGCCCTGCTCAGAGGCAGCTTCCTGTACCCCGCCACCCAGGGAGGGGCCCGTGGGCACTGGGAGAGCAGGGGAGCCAGGCGGACGGTCCCACCACCAACACCTCCATCTCCCGGTGGCAAAGGCTGGATCCGAGTCAGACCCACTGGCCGGCCGGGGACTTGGCTCCCTTCCCCACTCCTCACTGCAGCCTCCCGCCAGGCCCTGCCCCAGGGGACAGCGGGAAGCCCGGCAGCAAAGAGTGTCATACTAGCTCCTCGAAGGGCAGGAGGCTGTGGGTGTGGGGACAGGAAAGCAGACACAGCTGCCCAGAACCCAGTTCCAGCCTCTCCTGCTGAGCGAGGACACCGGGAAGAGAGGGAGAGAGGGAGAGAGGGAGACAGCCCCCATGAGCCCCCACTCAGTCCAAGCAAGACCCAGGCCACAAGACAGACCCACCCCATCCCCCGCAGGACCTGGCCTGAGGCCCTGGGGTACCCCTGCCCCCTCTGTCCCCAGGGAACAACTCTGGTCCAGGGAACTCCCATCAGATAACGCCCATCAGATGGTCCCTCGATGCTCCAGCCAGAGGCGTGGATGGAGGGGACTGGGGGGACACCTGGCACGCAGGATGCTTTCCATGCGCTTGAAGGCAGGGGACAGGGACGCAGGGAGCACAGAGCTGTGTGGGGGGAGGGGCCCCTTGGTTTTCTGGATTTTGCTACTGGGGCTGACGTGGGCTTCCCCAGCGAGCCCAGAGACGTGGGGGTGGGGGGCTGGGACTACAAAGGCCTCAGCCCCAGGAGAGGCTTTCAGACTCAGGGACGGGGGAGGAGGGAGACGGGGAGGTGAGGCAGGTCAGAGCCTGGCCCAGGCTCCCCCAGCGCGTGAGGGCGGGTATGGGGGTCGGGTAGGTACCCTCCTCTAAGCCAGGCCCTGCTCTCGTCCCTCCCCCTCAACTCCGGGCATCGCAACACTTTCAACGTGACAACACACTTGATGTTTCCAGAACGTCTCCTGACCTCCCGTCCGGCCGCTCGGCCTCCGGGCTCCGTCCAGACCAAATGCAACAGCCTGAGCCCCAAGATGCCGGCGCCAGGGGTGTCGGGGGCCTGCATGGCCAGAGGGATGACAAACCCGCCGGCTCCGGGACTGTGTCCCAGAGAGTTCCTGCCTCATAAGCAACTCCGAGAGCCTCCAAATTTGGGAAAAACCGAGGGATTGGGAAAGAAAGCCAGCGTGTGGCCCTTTCCCTCGGGGCTCTGTCACGACAAAGCACAGGAACGCGCCTCCTGGCTGGGTTTCTGGGATGAATCCAAAACGCGAGACCTGCCCCCCAGCTGCCCAGAGCCCCCCCCAACCCACCATTCTACACACTCAGCCCTGCCCTTGGGGGTCACCACGCAGCAAGGGGCTCCTCCCTGAGCCTGCCCCCCAGGAGTCTATCCCAGCAGTCTGCACCCAGGAGTCTGCACCCCAGGAGACTCGGAGCAGCAGGCCAGTCCACCCAGGCATGCACCTGGGGAACCAAGGAGACACCTGACCTCTGAGTGTGGCTCCCCCTGACCTCTGGGTGTGCCAGGAGGAAGAGGAGGGACCCTGTTCTGCTCAGCCCGCACCGGGGCGTGAGGGCCACGGCGGCCGGGTGGAGGAGGCCCTGGCTCCCCCGGGGCAAGCACGCAGCCGACACGTCGGTGTGTCCCTGAGGACGCCCCATCACAGAGGCCACAGGCCATCGCTCCTGCCCGGCAGGACAGCGCCCTCCACAGACGTGGCCCAAACAAGTGCCCACCATGTGCCTGCTGCCCACCCAAGGGCTGGAAGTCTGGTGGGATTGTTTTTCCCAGCACAGAGGCCCGGAGGCCCCCACCTGTGCCCAGGCTCCCCACGCCCTGGGGGGGAGCGGTGCCGAGACACACGGCTCACCCGCCAGCCTGACGTGGGACTGCTCTTCCCGCTGGGACCAGGCTCAGCACCCACTCGACCAGGACGGGCAGAGGCTGCTGGCAAGGATGCCCCTCCCGGACACCGGCTCAGGCCCCGCGCCGCCCTGACCACCCTTCGGCCCCCCACACCCATCCAGTCGTCCAGCACGTGCCCTGTCACTGTCCACTCGCGGCCCGTGGCCCAGCAGCTGCGATGCCCAGGGGGCAGGGGTGAGAGGTGGGTCCCCGTCCCACAGCACCAGCCTCCTGGGACAGGGAGCGCGGCTCCGCCCGGCTTGGCCAGGAGCCGGGGCATCTGCCGGCCCCAGGGGCTCAGAGGGGCAGGACCCTCCAGGCAAGAGCTCGGGCCCGCGCTGGTCTACTTTGCACAGAGTCAGTCAGGTGTCAGCAAACGCTGCGGGGAAGGGCTGGTGTGGTGCGGACCTGGCCCGCGCTCGAAGGAACACCCCGTCCACAGCCCAGAGACGGGAGTGCCAGGGGCCAAGGCCACCTCCAAGCCCGCCTGTGCTGGGTAAAGTGGGAAAGGAAACTAAAAACCACATCAGGGAAATACAAAGTGCTCCTCTGCCCTGCGTGGGGAGGGAGACCACGGCGGGGCAGAGCTTCATCATCCAGGAGGGCGCCACCACCCTCCCGGTCCCCGGGGACCTGCACCCGACAGACGCGTGCAACACAGCAAACAGGCTTCACCCCTGCTGCCTGGAGACGGGGCTGATGTCACCCCCAGGGAGCCCTCCCGCCTGGGTCCTCCAGGGCAGGGGATCAGGTGATAAGAAGAGGTGGGAGTCCGCAGGGCAGGGGGCAGATGTGCCCAGAACGTGGGGCACCAGCTGGATTTTAACTCAGGGACCCCCACACACACACACACACCTACACACACACACCTACACACACACACCTACACCCCCACACACACACCTACACACACACACACACACACACCTACACCCCCACACACACACCTACACACACACACACACACACACACCAGGGCAGCTTCCTGTCTGCCCCAGCACCCACTCCACACCCGTGCCAGGGAGCTGCCCTGCAGGGATAACACCCTTGGCCCCGTGGCAGGACGCCAGGCTGCTGGGACTGAAACTTGCCCCCGGGGGCACAGCGGCGCGGAGCTCGCCCCGCTTGGGTGGTGGCGCTGAGCACAAGCCGAGGCCGAGCTGGCAGCTCCCTCCCGACCCCTCTCACCCCACTTCGCAGAGAGCGGCTCAGATGGGTGACCACGGCCACGGTCCCCAGGACAGACCCTCGCTCCCGGATGGGCCTCAGTCCTCCAGCCGCCTCCCGATGGCCCGGCTCCGATGGCCCGGCTCCGATGGCCCAGCTCCGGGAGCGCATGCCTGGCCCCCACAGCCACGGCGGCCCCTCCCTAGGCCCCGGCCCCAACAGACCAGCTCACTCCGGCCTCCGCTGCCTGCACGGCGGCCCTGACCGGAGGCTGTCCTGCCTCCACAGTCAAGGTCTGACTTTCACTCAAGGTCGGCCTCCTCCAATAAGCTCCAGTGGTCAGCCAGAGTGGCCTTCCCTGCCAGTGTCGCCCACCGTTGCCCTGGTCATGCCCTCTTCTCCTTGCCCAGATCCTCCCAGCCAAGGCTGCCAGCCCCCACCCCCAGCGCCACACCAAGCTCCTGGCTCGCGCAGGGAGGCTGGGCTCCTGGTCTCACTCACATGCAGGAAGCTGGGGCTCAAAGCCTGAACCCCCGTCCTCGAAGCACGCCGGACTTCCCAGGGCACACACGGACAGACACGCACACGGGAACTGGAGGGTTCGAGGCCCACGCCCCAACCCTGCGGAGATCTCCCCTGGAGTCACAAGGCTGCCAACCGCTGCCCTGGGATGGTCTCAATGAGGCCATTGTCTCCGACTAAATTAAAGGGTCAAGAAGCCGCGGGGGGGGGGGGGGGGGGGCAGCCGCAGCCGCAGAGGCTGCCAGCATCTTCAGATGGGACAGCCGGCGGGGGACCCCGAGGCAGAGGCACTCACAACCTACAACCTACGTGGCATGAACTGGACGGCTGTTGGACCACACAACCCCCAAAGCTCCACCTCCCCATACTGCCTCAGGGCGCATCAAACCATCCTCCCCCGAAATCACGGGGCAATGCTTTGGGGCAGGGCCTGCCAGCGGACCGGAAAGCCCGCCCTCCATGCGACCTGAAGGGGGCGCCCTCGGGTATGTGGGGCATGAAAAGGCCCTGAGGGGAGGCGGCGGAGGAGCAGTAGGTGCGCAGGGCAGGGGCACAGGCAAGTCAATCCGGGAGCCCCCAGAATGAGCATGCACCCCAGGCGTCCAGCACCCCATGGCCAGGCACAAGCCATGCAGCCCCGCAGCTCCTGACCTCCCTGGTGGTCTCACAGCTCCTGCGGGCACCGGGGTGTTCCCACCGCCAGGCCAGCCCGGGCACCCTCATCGCCGAGAGGAGCGGGGGGCAGAGGACAGCAAGCACCCCGGCCGGGCCTTGCATGGGTCCAGCTCTGGTGCCCAGACCCAGGTGGGCCGTGGAAGCCGCTGGGCTGCGGATGGCCAGTCCCAGCCGTGGGTCTGCCCGGGACGGGTGGAGGCCCTGGGGCTTGGCCTCCAGCCCAGCCTCCCCCACCCCAGCCCAGCAGACGGCTCTGCCCGGGGAGCCCCTCGGAGGGCGGGGCTCCGGGTCCCACGGAGCAGACCCGCCCTCACAAACCCGCCGAGCCGAGTGCGGGCCATTGTGTGCGCTTCCCTCCGGCTCTGGGTCACTCCCGGGCCGGGCGGCGTCACGAGGGCGCAGGAGAGGGCGCACGGACACGGACACACTCACACATGCACACTCTCACGCACACTCACACACACGCGTGCACACTCTCACACTCGCACACACACATTCACACATGCACACACTCACGCGCTCACACACACGCAGGCCCCAAACCAGGAGGCGGCCGCACTCGCAGGGGCCCCCCAAGTCTCCCCACACTTCGTAACCGCGGAGGCGGGAGGGACCAAAACGCACTCCCCACCCGCACGCAGCCCGACTCCGGAGGCGGCCGAGGACGTCCCAGGCGCGGATGGGGGGCGATGGGCGCCCCCCAAGACCTCTCCGGGTCCCCTGGGCGGCCCTCCGCAGCCCGGACTCTGCTCAGCCCAGGCCAACACCGCTGGGGGAGGGGAGGGGAAGGGAGCGCGGGGGGAGGGCCGCCAACTCCCCGACCGCCCGGGGGCGCAGGGCCCAGTGGACTCGGAGGCCCCCCGGGAGCGCCCCGGGAGCGGGAGCCGCGGAAGCCCGCGCCCTGCAGGAGCCTGTCGCGCGCGGCACCCACACAAACAACAATAAAAGGAAGGAAACCGGGCGGCAGCGGTCCCCGCACCGGGTCCTCCACGTCAGCGGCGCGGGGCGGGGCAGGGGGCGCGCGGCGGGGAGGGCGCCCCCCGGGGTCCCGCCCCCCCCCCGCCACCTCCCTCCAGGCCGAGGGGCCCCGAGCGCCCACCCACCTTCGAAGTCCGAAATGATCCCGTCCAGCTGCGCGTTGACCGCGGGGTCGGACATGGTGGCGGGCGGGCGGGCGGGCGGCGCGGAGGGCGGCGAGGGGCAAGCGCCCGGCCGGCGAGCTGCTGGGGCGCCGGGCAGCCCGCCTCCCGCTCCCGCCGCGCAGCGCCGAGCTGGCCCCGAGCCCCTGGGCCGCGGGCTCCGCTGAATGAATGGGGGAGGAGGGCGCGCCGGCCTCCCGCTCCCCGCGCCGCGCCCCGCCCCGCCCCGCCTCCCGGGCGGATCAGGTTCCCGCACGCGGGCCGGCCTCCCGGGCGCGCACTGGCTGCTGCGCCCGCCGGTCAAGGCTGGACGCGGGGGGGGGGGGGGGGGGGGGGGGGGGGGGGGGGGACGTGCGCCGCCGCCGCCGACGCCGCTGCGGGACCGGCCGAGTCCCGGGCGCTCGACCCGCGGGCCCCTTCTCCCCGCCGGGCCCGCGCCCAGGGGGCGGCCCCCTCCCCCCGCGGCCGCCAGATGTGGGCGGATGTGGAGGCGGGCGGACGCGGGCGGGGCCGGGCGCGGACTCCCCTTCGCGGGGCCGCCGCGCTGCTGCTGCGGGAGCCGCGTGGACGCGCGAGCAAACAAAGTTGGCTGCGCGCGAGCAAAGTTGGCCGCCGCCCCCCCTCGCGCCCGGCGTCGACGAGGTTAACGCTCGGGCCGGCTGCCCGCGGGATCCTGGCCGCTGGCGGAGAGCCAGCTGCAAGCGCAAGGACTCACGTGGCCGGGAGGGGGACCCCCCTCCAGCGACTCCCCCACATACACACACCCTTCCACCCGGGGCGCAGGGGCGCAGAGGAGGGATGGAGCCGCTGTGAGAACAGCCAGAGGGGTGCTCCCCTCCATCCCCACCCAAAGGGGCATCGCCGATGCGAGTGAAGGCTGGGGGGACAGGAGGCTGCCATGGGGCAGGAGCCTCCAGGCCCTCCAATCCCTTCGGCAAACATCCACTAACCCTGTTACCTGCCGGGCAGGCGGGTCCCGGGGCTGGGATGGAAGGATGCGTTGGAACTGGAGAAGCCCCAGGATCAAGCCCCCAAGAAGGGCATCCAGGTGTGGCTCTGACAGCTAGGGGGGCAGGGGAGGGCTTGGGGGAGCTGGCTGCCTCCTCCTCCATTGGCTGAGCCTGTTACACGCTCCTGTCTGCTCCTGGTCCCCTCACCAGCTCAGACCCACTGCCTCTGCCTAAAGAGGAGGCCGCCGGAGCGTCCACAGCGGGGCGTGAGACCTCATGCCCGCCGGGCCACATGCCACAGCTCCTCTAGGTGGGCACCGAGTGCCCCCCAGCGCCTCCTAGCTCTCGGGTTGGTCACTGCCGCTCCCCGGGCCTCCACCGCCTGGTGTGATGCTCAGAGGATGCTGAGGTCTGAGCCCCCTCCAGGTGAGCCTGGGCCTCGTGCTGAGCCTGCGCTGGCTCCAGGGGGCTTCCCTCAGCAGAGAAAGCCGAGCCCTTCCTGCTTAGGGCAGCGGCCGCCCCCTCCCTCATGCTTTGGATATTTTCAACTATTTTCAACCCAGTGAGTTTGTGGACACGGAGCTGCAAAACCGCAGACATTTCAGATGCGTACACACCCTCGTCTGCCGGGGAGCCCAGGTTTCGGAAACGGAGTCGCCACTGCCATGAATGGCCCCCCTGATGCATCCCCGCCAGTCTGAACACCAGCACCTGGGCCTACTCGGCTGGGAAACCTGTCCTCCCCGCCCCGCCGCCCCCCCCCCCCGTACTTGGGAGTTTGGGGGTCCCCTGCCCCTAACCAAGAACAGCCTAGTCACAGCCGCCTGGGAAGACGTGGGTGCCCTGGATGGCATCCAGCCTGGGCCGCAGCGCTGTTGTCCAGTGTTTTCATAAAAAGCACCTGGAGAGGGTAGGCACGCCCACGAGACTGTCCCCGCAGAGGGCTGGCCTGGCTTCCCGAGACCAGCCTGGGGTCAGCGCATTGTGCGCCGCTCCCTGCCATTCTCCGCAGAGCTAAATATACGTGGGCTTATCTCCTGGGGACTCTGCCAGGGTGCACGCCTCGCTGACATGCTCCCCTAAGGGAGCCCAGGGGACAATGGCAGGAAGGAATCGCCCTTCAAGGCCAGAAGGCGCCCCCTGTTGGCCTGACTGCTACGGAGCCCATCCAGTCCACCCCGTGCCTCCAGCCCTCTGCACTGGAACCACTGGGCCACCGCTGCCAGGCCCCGACACCCCAGGGGAGGGGTTTCCTACGCTTCCCCCTGCCCCCCAGGAAACCAGCCTAGCACTCAGCCACACTCCTCCCTGCCAGGAAGTCCAGCCTTGTAGCTAACCAACTGCTCTAACTGTACTTCGCTTACTTCCTCCTCTGCCCCTGTCCCCACAGGAGATGGGAAACAGCTGGACGCCACCCTTCAAGGAATAATTACTCCTCCAACTGAGGGCCGGGCCAGCCACTGCTCGGCCTTCCCTCTGGCCGCAGCCACCCGCCGGGCCCTGTAATCATCCCCCGCCTTTGATCACTTCCATGGCCCGTTCACGGGGCTCCAGGACCTGAACAAGGCCCCACCCCCTTTCCTGGGGCCCGGGGGCTGACTGAGGGTCTTGGCGGGGCCCCGGGAAGGTACAATGAGCAGCAGCAGCAGAGAGGAAAACACTTACATGTGGCAAGAAAAAGACAATATCGAGGCCTTTGCCTCCTGGGATGGTGCCCACATACACACAGTACCGCCCCCCCCCCGCCACACCCCCGCCCAGGCCACAGAGCAGGGAAGGCCATCCACAGGCCTGGCCCGGGGAACATGCGATTAGAGGGGCACCAGAGGGGCCACCGACCTCCAGGTCCACCATGACTTGTCGTGGGGTGAAGGGAGGCCCCCGAGAGATAGATCCACCCGAACCTCAGAACGCCACCTGATTTGGCGGGAGGAGCTTTGCAGATGTGATTAAGACAAGGATCTGCATCGAGGCGCAGTCACCCTGGAGAGGGTGGGCCCTAAACCCCAGGACCAGTGTCCTGCAGGACTGAGGACACTCAGATGCAGAGAGAGACCCCGGGGAGGCGAGGCAGAGACTGGAGAGACCCGGCCTCAAGCCAAGGACCACCAGGACCCAGAGGCTGGAAGAGACGGGAAGGTCCTCCCCAGCGGTCCCTGCCACACCCTGAGTGGGGGCTCTGGCCTCCAGACGGGGAGAGTCTGTTTCTGCTTGTTCAGCCCCCGGTTTGTGGTCCTTTGTCACAGCAGCGCCCCCCACACACACACACACTAATACGGATGCCAGGCCCCCATCTGAGTCATTTCTTTTTGTTGTTGTTGCTCACACTCGCCCAAGGATATTTTCCCATTGATTTTAGAGAGTGGAAGGGAGAGGGAAGGAGAGAGACACATCGACTGGCTGCCTCCTGCACAGGCCTTGCTTGACCAGGGCCCAAGCCGGGGAGGAGCCTGCAACCCACGGACGTGCCCTTGACCGGAATCGAGCTCGGGACCCTTCGGTCCACAGGCCGATGCTCTGTGCACCGAGCCACACCAGCCAGGGCCTGTCTGAGTCACTTCTTTAGGTCAAAGCCGCAACTCCCAGAGATGTCTAACCGGCACAGGACGGGCCCAGGGCACGGACTGCCCCACGAGGTAGAGCCTGCAGTGCAGCCTTCCCGGGAATGGAGGGAGCAGGCCGGGGCGGAGGGAAGCTCGCAGCCTGGGAAAGAGGGCGGCGGAGGAAACGGTGGGTGGAAGCAGCCCCTTGGCATGCACGCCAGCATCCATGACCCCAGCTCCCGGGACTTGGGCGGCTTGGGCAGCAGAGGGAGGGTGGTGGCTGCTTGCCCAGCCACTCAGGGCTTTTGGACAGGACACCCCATGAAGCGGTTCATGGGTTTTGTCACAGACCAGCCCCTCCACCCCCTGGGGGGCAGGGGCCATGGGGTGGCAGTTCTGCCTGGGCCTGGCACACAGTAGGGCCTCCCTGAGCTCCAGAGCCTTAGAGCCATCAGCTGCTGGACCCTCCCCTTCCCCCCGGGCTCCCTCAGCCCTCCACCTGCATAGACCACACCGCCAAACGTCTAGGTATCCCCCTCAACCCTGGCCCCTCACCCCCCATTCAAGCCACCGATGAGTTTCTATCTCCAGCGCATGTGTGAAGCACCGTGAGGTGCCACCCATAGTCCAAGCCCCCCTCCAGGGGTCAGCTGACCGGCACTCAGGGGTCACACACCAACACCACCGGATTGGCAGCATCTGCCTCTTCTGTGGTGCAAATGCCCCTGGCCGCCACCCAGCTAGTGGCATGCCCCCTTGAGGCTGGCGCTGGGAGAGCTGTCGTGGCGTCCAGAGGCACCAGGGCAGGGCTCACGGGCGGGCACAGGTGATGGCCAGATGCAAACCGCTAAGGGGTGGACGGTGGTGCGCTTGTCACCTTTGTACATTAGCAAATGACATCATATAAACCTCATATGTAACTTAATTTTCTGTAATAGAGCAACGCGCTTCTTTAAGGTGGTAAAAAATATAGCAGTCGCCGTTTTAACTGTTACTTTTGTTTTTTCCCTCCCATTCTGTGTTTCTTTGCTTTCTTTTATTTTTAACAATTTTCCTCTAAGTATGCTTTTCTCGATTTCAGAGAGGAAGGGAGAGGGAGAGGGAGAGAGAAACATCAGTGATGACAGAGAATCATGGACCGACTGCCTCCTGCACGCCCCTCACTGGGGATCGAGCCCACAACCCAGGCCTGTGCTCTGACTGGGTCATAGGTCAACCTCAGCCCCCCTCACTGAGCCACCCGGCCGGGCATGCTGACCATTTTTAGTGCACAGTCTAGTGGCACTAAGTCCATTTATGTTGTTGTGCAGCCGTCACCACCCTCCTCTCCAGAATGCCCCGCATCTTCCCAAACTGAGACTCTGTCCCCATCACTCCCCATCCCCTCCCCCTGAGGCCCTGGCAACCTCCCCTCCGCTTTCTCTCCGTGGGCCTGACCCCTCTGGGGCCTCCTCCAAGGGCGCCCGCGCACTCTGCCCCCTGCGCGTGGCGGCTTTCGCGGAGGATGGCGCTCAGGGCCCCGCGCGTCCCGGCAGGCGTCGGCGGCTGTGAACGCAAGATTGCCGGTCCCTCTGAATCTCTACTTTTCATTCTTCTGAGTGTTTACCCAGAAGTGGAGTCATGTGGTAAGTCTACGCTTTCATTTAAGATAACGTGTGATTTTTAAATGTTACCTGTGTTATACAATGGAAATCGTTTCATTTACATAATATGCCACGGGCTCGGGGAGTGAGCACCCAGACTCCTATTTCACTCCTGATCACTCCCGCTCTACAGAGTCCCACCACCGTGTTCCTCCCCCGGCCCCTCACCCAGGGCTTCGGAACGGGCTAAAGTCCCCGACTTTCCAGCGGCCATCTGAGCCTGGATGTACAGAGATGGGCAGGAGACACCCAGCACCCCCACACACTGCAGCTGACACCCCCTGGTCCTCCCAGCCGCCCCGCAAAGTCCCACCGGGGGCCTCTGAGGAGCGGCCCACCCAGTACCAACCAGCCTCGGAGCAGCAGGTGGCTCTGCCAGCCCGCAGCGCCCTGCCTGGGCTGCCAGGAGGCTTGGCTGCGCCACTGCCCGGAGGACAAGCTGTCCCTGTGTCCCGCCTCCCTGCCGCTGTGTCCTGCGGGCACCCTGCTCCCCGGGCCCTGCTGGCTGCTCACGCTGCAGTGGGGACAGGCTGAGTCACAGCTGCCCCAGTTCCACGTCAGCGGAGAGAAGGCAGGCCAGCGGCCTCTGAGACCACACTTTTCCACAGTCACCGCAGTGACCAAGGTGACGTCGTCTCTGGGCAGCTGCTGGCCCGCCAGCTCCCTTGGACCTCGGCCACGTGACCTAACACTGCCCCTGGCGATGCCCAGCGAGTGGGAGAAAAGGGGGCTGACCGCCAGTCACCACGGGAGGGCAAGGAGGCAAGAACCCCCCCTGCCTCACTTTTCAGAAGGGTCACCCTGCACCCACAGCCTGTGGGAACCCACCTCCGTGCCAGGCCCCTAAACACCCATGTGCCCTGCCCTTGCATCCCTCCAGTGCCAGGGAGCTCAGTGCCTATCACAGCTGCCTACTCCATCTGTGGCCAGTTTGGGCCATTGAAAATAAAGGCAGAGCTAGAAAGAGAGGGAGAGAGAGAAAGAGGAGGGGGAGGGGAGAGAGAGGAGAGGGAAATGGAGAGGAAGAGGGAGAGGGAGAGGGAGAGGGAGAGGGAGAAAGGGAGGGAGGGGTGGGGTAGGGAAAGGGAGAGGGGGAGGGGGAGGGGAGGGGGAATGAATGAAGGTCAACCTGAGGTCAGCCTGACTGTAGCTTTGCCCATGGAAGGGCATCCACTCGGCTCTTTTCCAGGCTGGAAGGGGGGTGACGTGGTAGCCCGTGTGGGTCACTGCAGCTGGTTCTCGGGGCCAGGACTGCCACATCGACCCCTTCCTCTGTGGAGAGGGGAGTGTTGGGGCAGCATCGCCCCCGAATCCCCAGCACAGACAGAAATCTGCCTCTGGAGCTGCTGCCGTGGGCCCGGGAAGCGGCCCACAGAGCCGGGACTGTCCTGGAAACAGGAGCCCGAGGAGGTGGCGAGTGTCTAGGCCACCTGAGCTCTGTCCCCTCCGCAGCCAGGAGCCTGGGACCCCAGGTGCTCCAGGACTCCCCCCCCCCCCACCAAGGCAGTCCAGGGTCCGAGGGGGAGGGAAGAGGGCTGGGCAAGCCACCACCCTCCCAGCCAGGCTGTGTGGCCCTGCAGGGCAGCCCCAGGTGTTTAGGGATGGAATTGAGGGGCGGGTCCCCTGCCCCATGGGAGGATGGAGAAGGAGGAAGTGCCCCCCGCCAGCAGCCAGTGTGCAGGGCTTTCCCACACCCCAGCCCTTTCCCACGCCCGAGCCCACCAGGAGCTGAGAGCAGGTACCCAGGGAGAGTGCGGGCACCTGCAACGCTGCCTCGGGGCCTTGGCCGGAGCCTTGGGAACAGAGAGTTCAGGAGGAGGCAGGAAGCGGGGTGCCCCCCCAATCTGGTGTTGCTTTGCTGCATAATGAACTCCCCCCCCCACCCTGAGCCGGTGGGAGCCAGCCAGCAGCGCCTCAGCCTCAATACGCTGTTTGTCCTGCGTGTGAAGTGGCCTGGGGACGCGATGGCTTTGCTATTAGGGCACCCCCCCCCCACTCTCCCTGTGTGAGTCACTGGCCGTGACTCGGCCCAGCCTTTGCCAGAAGTCCGCCTGCTCCGCCTGCTCCGGCTGGGCCCTGCGAGGAGAGGGACCAGGACAAAGGACAAAGGCTGCCCAGCCCTGGGGTCCGGGTGCCCCACAGCTTCCCATGGACTGTCTATAGCGGGGTGCCCCGTAGGCAAGGGGAAGACTCCTCTGCACCAAGGTCTGCAGGTGTGGGGACAGGCAAGCAGCTGGGAGGCTCCGGAAGCAACGTGGAAACTGGCCACGAGAAGGACAGGACAACCCCAGCCCCGGGGCCAAGGACCACCTTCCCTCCTCTGGGACCGCACCTGCTGCACGGGTGAGGCCCCCCGAGTCAGACACGGCTTGGGGCGCCCACCCAGAGGAGGAAGGATCATCATCCCTCGGGTCCCCTGGCGGCCCCGCCGGCCCGATGCCACCTCCTCGCACAGCTGTTCTCCAGAGAAAGCGATCTCTCCCCTCCAGGACGGGGCGGGACACTCCAGGCAGGGCCCCGGCTCCTGGACTCAGGGACCAGGGAGTCCAGGTCTCGTGGCTTGTCCCATCCACCAGACCACAGACCTGGCCCTGGGGCCACAGGGCCAGCCGGGAGGGCAGGACGGGAGGGCAGGACGGGCAGGGGACCCGCCTGGTGAGCTGCAGCCACCGCACAGAGGGAAGCAGACCTGCACACAAGCCCAAGTGCAGCCCGTGGTGCCGCGGCTTCATTCTCAAGTCGGTCACATGAGCGTGCGAGGCCGTGAATCACCACCTTTGGCATCTGGCGAGGCCCGTGGCCATGCCTGCCGCGGGAGGGGAGCCTGCCTGGTGCATATGCTCAGCTGGGCCAGCCGGGTGCGAGGGCCAACTGAGAGGTTTCTACTTGGGTGTGAATAATCCAGAACATTTACCTAGGAAACGGTGCAGGACTGTCCCACTGGGAACCTAAAATCTCAGACCTGTGTCCCCGTCCTGCAGCCGCGTGTCACTCTCCTAGCACCCACCCTCTCGTGCTGTCTGCCAGCAAAGCCTCATTTGTCCAGATCACCACACGACTGCGGCCACTGCCCAGCCTGCAGGCCTCCCAGGGTCCCCGTGCGTCCCCAATCGTCAGGTCTGAGCCGGAGGAAGTGACGTCCAGAATGGCGACCGGGGAGCTTCGTCCGCGGGAACCGCCTGTGAAAACAGCGGCCGGCATGCAGCCCCTCGGGAGGGTTTTCGCGGAGAAAAGGGGACGGACAGGCGGGGACAGGGCGCCCTGGTGGACAGCCAGCCGCCTGCCGGGTGCGGGGGAAGCTCGCCGTGTGCCCGTGGCCGGGCTGTCAACACACTCACGTGGCCGACCCCCCACGGGCTGCGGCACGGCACCCACGAACACAGCCTGGGAAGGGACGAGCACCCCGCCGCGGACACTCAGGTAGATGGGGCGGATTCTTCTAGAACACCTCTGCTGCGGCTCCGCACGGCTGTCTGAGGAGTGGGAGGCTGGGGAAGTGAGGCTGGAATGTGTTCCATGGTAACGACGCAGCGGGTAATGAGAAAGATCACGACGGACTTCGAAATGCTCCGAGAATAAAAATAGGGCGGCCACATGGCCGGATGCACGGGTGCGAGGCGGGCGGGCGGGCAGGGAGCCAGCGTGATGCGGTGCCAACAGGAGAAGCTAAGAGACGGGCACGGGGTGTGTCCACTGACCGGTGTCCAGGCTCTCTGCACGCAGCCGTGGGACACAGACCAACAGCCACAGCGGCTGACAAACCCCCCAGGGACCCATGTCCAGAGCTGAGTCTTGGACGCCACCCTCGGGGCTGGCGGTGGAGGCCGCGAGGGGCTGCGGGTACACAGCCCACGGCCAGCTCTTCTCACACATGCGGCTGACAATCACCCCCACATCCGCACGGGGGCCTGGCGCGCCGCCCGCCAGCCACAGGGCGCTGGTAATCCCCAGCTGTTCCCCTGACGCCGCTCAGAGATGCTGTCCAACGCAGGACAGAGAGGTCACTGTTTTCAAGGTCGCACACCCCAAAGGGGGACGCTGGGGCAGGCGATGGAGACAGCGTTTGGGCCAAAGCCATCCGCTCTCCGTCACGCATGTGAATGGGGACGCAGGCGCCCATTCATCCGGCATTTTTTAAAAATACATTTTTATTGATGTCAGAGAGGAAGGGAGAGGGGGAGAGAGAGAATCATCAATGATGAGAGAGAATCATGGACCGGCTGCCTCCTGCACGCCCCCCACTGGGGATCGAGCCCGCAGCCCAGGCCTGTGGACAGGGGCCCCGACCAGAACGGAGCCGTGATCTCCTGGTTCACAGGTCGACGCTCAATCCCTGAGCCACACGGGCCGGCCGGGCCAGTCAGCATTTTTATTGAGCAACTACGTGAGCCCAGCAGCACACACGTGCGGACAATGCGGCTCCTGGGACGCTATCTTGGTCCTTTCCTTCCTGATGGAACAGGGAGAACCGGGCGGCTAGGGGGACACAGACCTGGACTCGCCTTCTGGTTGGGCTGAATCATCAGATGGTGAGTCCAGGCACGTTCCTCACCGTCTCTGAGCCTCCATTTCCCTGCAGAGTGCAGTGCTTGGCCAGCCACCCAGGGCCTCGGGGCGGTGCCGTCCGCAGGCACCGCCCGGCCTGGGTCAGGCCCTCCCTCCGCTCGCTCGCAGCCCCTTATCCAGGCCCGTCCTGAGGGGCCAGCAGGTCCCTCAGCTGCTCCTCCCAGAGCTTCCCGGGAGGAACCGTCAGCTCAAGTGTCAGTTCCCGGCCTGACAGCTGCCCGGAGCCTCGGTCCACAAGCCGGAGGGCTGGGGCCGCCGGCCGCATGGCAGGAGGGGCTTGTGGGAGTGGCTTGAACCTGACCGTGACCTCCAGGGACCAGGGGTCACTCAGCTGTCCCTCCAGCCGTGACAGAGGCTCTGGGCTGGCAGGGGCCCTTGGGGAAATCCGGTTCCCGGGAGTGGGCCAGACGGGAGGTCAGCCTGCGGAAGGGCCCTGAGTGCCCCCCCCAACGCCTCCCCCTCCCCCCACCTCCCCAGAACAGGACCCAGGCAAGACCCAGCCCTGGGCGCTGGGCAGAGGAGACCCGCTTCCACCTCACAGGAGAAACAGCCCCATCAAGTGAGCTTTGCAGCTCAGCACCGGCAGCCAGAGAGGAAGAGCAGGGAGAAAGGGCGGTGGGGTGGAGCCCAGGCCGCCCCTCCCTACAGACAGGGCGCAGGGCGCAGGGTGGAGGGTCCCTGTCCATATGCCCAGGCACAGACACTTTGAAATTCCAGCTCTCGTCGGACGGCAGGAACCCCCTCCCGTGGCATTCCTGAACAGCCTCCACTGCTTGAATGCTCCCAGGCCTGGGGAACTCACTACTTGGCGAAGCAGCCTGCTCCACAGTCAGAAAGTGAAACTTGTGGAAAAAGCGCCTCCTCGCATCACAGGTCAAACTCCACTTTCTAGTGCCTTCCACGTATGGGGTCCTGGTCTTGTATTTGGAGAGACTCCCAGTAAGCCCTCGCCGTGTACAGGACACACCTCCAACCACGTGACACGGTGCCTAGCTCTACTCCCTGCCCCTGCCATCCGGGCACCACCCGCCCCCTTCCCTGACCCCGCTCGAACCCTCTCACCATGCAGGACCTGCCCGGGCCCTCGCGCGTCCATCCTCATCCTCCTTCAGGGCCGAGCCCTGGGGACCCCTCTGCAGCCCCCGGCCTGCTGTAGGCTGAACTGTGCTCCCCAGAACCATACGTAGCCCGAGTGCCCGGCACTGCGACCGTGACCCTGTCTGGAAATCAGGTCCCTGCGGATGTCACCGGGGCGACTCGGGCATCGGAGGAGGGTGGGCCCTAACGCAGAGGCCGCGTCTGAGTGAGAGAAAGGAGTGGGCAGAGCCCGAGGGGAGGCAGCCACGGGCCCAGGGCACCGCCACCGCCAGGCACCGGAGGAAATTCTCTCTCCGGCCTCCGAAGGAACCACCCCAGGCCCGGACCTCTGGCCTCCGGAGCTGAGAGGATCAATTTCGGTTATTTGAGGCCCCGGTTTGTGGTCATTTGTCACAGCAGCCGCCAGGCCGGGCCGGGCCTGAGCAAGCCTGGCCCGTGGCACCGAGTCCCCCTCTCCCGCCGCAACCGAAGGCCGCATCTGTGCTTGCGTCTCATCGGCAAAGTCCTGCTGCTCCCCGAGCGCCAGGCATCAGCACGCACCCGGGTTTCCCACACCCCCTCGCCAGCCCCGCGGCTCGCCCAGCACCTGCTGGGGCCTCTGCCATCCCGGTGCCCCCAGATGGCAGCTCGGTGCCCTCGGCTGACCCCGAGGTGCCAGGGTTGGCCCGGAACCTGTATTTTAACCGGTTTCCCAGGCAACCTAACCAGCCGCCTGCACCCACCAGCTTGGCAGGTGACGGCCGAGGCTTCCTCACGGGACCACGGCCTGATCTCGCCCAGGGCCCAGGAGAAGGCCAGCCCGGGGCGTGGCTGCCGGCCTCGAGGACACCCTGCGTCACAGCCGTCTGTCCTGAGCCGGTCGGAGCTTGGACGCCAGCCACCGGGCCAGGCCCTTAAAGGCCCTGGACGCTCTCGGCAGAATCTGTTCCCACCCCACCCCCACTCTGTTCTCTTGAATGAGCAGCAAAAAACATGGTTTTGTGCCAAAGGTGGGGCCTGCCGTTTCCCAGAGTCCCGTTTCCTGCCAGGCCTAGGTACTGTCACAGGCGTGCTCACCCGGA
>PVJC01031141.1:0-20763 GCA_004026665.1 Murina feae | reverse complement strand
CGAGCCTCAGATGCGGCTGGGGGCAGGTCCCCAGTGGTGACACACACACACACACACACACACACAAAAGGCGCCTGGCAGACTGGGGCCATCATAGGACATCCACTGAGGGGTCCCAGACTGTGAGAGGGCACAGGCCGGGCTGAGGGACTCCCTCCACCCCGAGTGCACAAATTTTTGTGCACCGGGCCCCTAGTCTACAATAATAAAAGAAAAACATGCAAATTGACTGTCTCTCTGCTACGCCCACCAGCCAATCAGAGTGATACACAAATTAACAAAGATGGTGGTTAATCTGCATACACAGCAGAGCGAAGACTAAAGACAGCATCGAAGGAAGCCAAGTGCTGCAGAAGGGAGCGAAGCAGCGGAGACTGCAGAGAAGGGAGGGAGCCGAGGCAGGGGAGATGGGAGAGAGCGAGGCAGTGGAGAAGGGAGAAAGTGAGGGAGTGAGGTGGCGGACACTGGAGGAAGTGAGGCAGCAGAGACGGGAGGGAGCAAGGTAGCAGAGATGGGAGCGATGCGGTGGAGACGGGAGGGAGCAAGGCAGCAGAGGAGGCGGGCTTCGCTCCCTTCTCTGCTGCTTCGCTCCAGCTCAGGAAGCCCTATTCTTGCAGGAATCTTCCTGCAACAGGCCTCTAGTTATTTATAAATTATTGTATTATTTTCCATAGATCAATTGTAAATCTACTTTTGCCTTGTCCTGTTTTTTAAAATCATAAAGTGTAATGTATCCAGCTTTGTTCTTTTTGTTCAAATTGCATTGGCTATTTGGAGTCTTTTATGGTGCCACATGAATTTTAGGATTGTTTTCTTCCTATTTCTATTTTCTAAATGCCACTGGGATTTTGATGGAGATTGTATTGAATCTGTAGATTACTTTGAGTAGTATGAATATTTTAATAATATTAATTCTTCCAATTCATGATCTTAGGATGTCTTTCCATTTATTTGTGCCTCCCTTAATTCCTTTTGTCAATGTTTTGCAATTTTTAGTGTACAAGTCTTTCACCACTTTGATTAAGCTTATTTGTAAGCATTTCATATTTTTTTACCATTTCAAAATATATTTTAATTATTTTTGTGTGTCTATGCCATATTTCATAATAGATGTTTTTCCTAAATGTTTTAACTCTAGGAAACACACACACATGCCAAACAAATTTAACAGTGTAGCTTATAAAAAGGAAGCAGTACAAATGTCAAATTCCTTTTCAAAGATGGACTACAGTAAAGGGATATATGAAAAAGTGCAGGGTTTTCAATGGCTAATTGCCAAATTTTGATTGTTATAGTATATTATTCAACAAGTTCTTTTGTTACTCGCTTCTTCATATTTAGAAATAATTTGCTTGCTGATTCCTCTGATTGCAGTTCTAACTAGAACTGACTTTACTACAATTTTTAGAAAAAAGCTCCATATGCCAAATTGGAGTTCATGTCCAATAGGCAGTTAATTATTTCTAGTATGCAGCAATCTATGCCCAGTCTTTCCTCATAATGAAGGTCATTTACAGAAAGCTGAAAATTTAGAAATCCTTCATTACTCTTGTAGCTCTAAAAGAATTTCACACAATGTGCAAAATATAATTTTTCAAGATTTTTCAAGTTAAAATCTCTTAAAATAGTTTTAAGTCATTCTGCTAGCTATTTTGCCCATTTATCACCCTCTTTCGCTCTATTTCCTTCCACTCTTAGCTACTTCATCCTTCACTGAAAATAGGTTACTTGACCTTTCAACTAGTTTGAATGTGTTTACATACTTCGGTGAACTAGAACAGGAGGCCAGAGGTATGAATGAGCAAGTATGATTTATTATGGGAAAAGAGTAGAAAAAAAATGTCACTAATACCCATAGATAAGTTCCTTAAGTCATATGTAGAGAGACACTGTTATTAAAATTTTCTTTATTTTTCTGCTGAATGAGTACTAGCTCCTATTTAAGTTAGATTTTTTAAATGTGTCGCAATTATTAGCATAGAGAGCATCACCTTACCAATAACAAATAATAAATCAAACTAGGTCCCAGTGGTTATGGCTACATCTAGGTTGTTGGGATGATCAGGAACTCTTTTATTTGTTTGTGTTAGCTTTTAGTTCTTGTTGATATTTCCAAATATGAAAGAGCTGAGAGGCTCCTGTTGCCCCAACAAAGAAATTAATAGCAAACAGACCCCAGTTTTTTGGAATAATTACAAGTGAGTATCTTGACCAAATAAGCCCTGTAGCCATCAAAATAGCAGACTGAGCTGTGCTGAGTTTTTCTGCAGGTCTGGCCAAGTCTGCCAATCCAGCACACACCAACCCCCATTTCATAATTGGAGCCCAGAAAAAAACTGTTCTGGGACCCGCCAGGTGGTTGTACAGCGGCCTCAACTTCTCAGGAAGCATGAGCTCCACTTTATCAAGGACCCAGTGGTAGGTGGCCCTCAGGCCCCGGACGCCGGCAGCTGACATCTCTACGGACAAGGGATCGTGGCTGGGCCGACGGGCGGGAGGGTGGCCGCGGACTTGTCCCAGGTTGACGACGAAGGGCAGCTCGTCACTCTCCCTGCCCTGGGACCTTGCGTCCCTAGGGTGCTCTCCCTGCCACCGCTCAGCCTGTCCCCCTTGTGAATCACCTTGGGGCCCGGGCCCGGAGAAGGCCGAGGCTCCACGACGGCCCACCCTGGGTTGGCCCTCAGTCTGCCCACCACCAAGTTGCATTTCATTTTATTATAGCTACTAGAGGCCTAGTGCACAAATTCGTGCATAGGTGGGTCCCTTGGCCTGACCTGCGATCAAGGCCCATCAGGGGGTTGGCTGGCTGGGAGGAGGAATCCCGGAGGTTGGCTGGCTGGCCCCTCAATTGGGGCCTATCGGCAGGGGGGGTTAGAGGGAGAAGGGACCATGGGAGGCTGGCTGTGGGAGCACACTGACCACCAGGAGGCAACTCCTGCATTAAGCATTGGGTGTGGCCAGCCTGGGTGACAGGTTGAGGGCCGTTTCCAGGCTGTCCACAGCCACTTCAGGTTTTGGGTCTCTACCGGGCCAGCCTGGGTGAGGGGCTAATGGCTATTTGCAGGCTGGCCAAGCCCCCCAGTGGCATCCCTCACCCCATTTGGGTGTGGCCAGCCTGGGTGAAGGGCTAAGGGGCATTTTCAGGCTTTCAGGCTACCCACAGCTCCCAATGTCCCAGCAAGGCTGGCTGGAAGCAGGTTTCTGGGGTTTGTTTATCTTCTATAATTGATACTGTTCCTTTAAGCCGAGGCCTAGGTAGGCTCTGCTTCACCTCGTGGCTTCTATAATTGAGACACTGTTGCCCTTAGAAGTTAGGCCCGGCCTGCTGTTTGCTTCAGCTCCCGAGGCTTCTATGATTGAGACATTGTTGCAAATATGTTGTTGCCTGGAGCCAGGAGAAGGCCAGCCGGGCCTGAAAACATTTTTATTCCTGCTGCAACGGAAACTGTCTGTTTATTCAGCTCCATGAGTGCCGGCCTCCATGTTGGCTGGGCTAATTTGCATATGGTCGATCTGACTGGCTGGTGGGCATGGCTTAGGCACCCCGAGGGATGGTCAATTTGCATATTACACTTTTATTATATAGGACTAGAGGCCCAGTGCACAACAATTTGTGCACTCAGGGGGATCCCTCAGCCCGGCCTGTGCCCTCTCGCAGTCTGGGACCCCTCAACAGAAAAAAAAAAAATAGAAACATTGGTCAACCGAGGGAAAGAGGCACCTGAAGGCACACTCCACATAGGGGCCCACCAACACCTCCTGGACTTCCGGCACCCCCCACATCACCTCTCCTATTGCCCTTCCTTCCCAGCACCAGGTACTGTCTTAGGGAACTCAAAAAGCAAGTGGGGTCCCAGGGCAGACAGGGCTGGGTGAAACACAGCCTCTATGAGCCTCTGGGCTGCAGGTGGGACATGAGCACGGGGTGGCAGGGCACCGGGAGGCCAGGGAGCACGCGTGCAGTTTCTAGCTGCCAGGAGCAGGTGTGGACCAGAGTGGGTGGGCACTGAGGAGAGCCGGCGCGGCCGCGGAAGCTGGAGCTGAATGTGCGCTCCCAGCACCGCCGCCACCGGAGGAGTGAGGTGTGCGAGGACACAGAGGCTCAGCCTCGAGCCTGGAGCGCAGAGTCCCAGGGATGCGAATGGCGGGAAGCCACTATGCTGCTGTACCCTGAGAACTCTAGCGGCAGTGACCTCAGCAAGGAGAGAGCGAGATGGTGGCGAGTTCCGCGGGATCCTTGGGCCAGGGGTACACAGGGCAGCAGCGTGGGAGCACTGGGCACAAACCGGGTGGGGCAGCCAACCGGGTGATGAGCCAACGCCCTGCTGCCACCACCTGCTGCTTGTGGTTTGGGCCCCAGCCAATGGACCTGAAGCCAGTTCCGCCCAGCCAGCACCACTGCCACCACCACCTCCACCTGCTGGCTGAGCGGAGGTGGCTGCACCACGCTACCTCACCCGCCAGGCCATTCTTCCAGGACCTGCACGGCCGGCCCGCAGCACCTGGTCAGGCCCGGTCGCTCACTCCTCCTGCCAATCCCCGGCACCTGCCACCCCACATTTGCCCAGCCTGGCCAGCAAGGCACCCCCCTCGCCTGGGACCCTGGCCACGCCCAGATGCCTCTCCAGGCGCAGTGTGGTGGTGCAACCAGTGTGAAGGAGAAGCCGCCGCCTGGGACCAGGGCTGGGCAGGGCTAAGGCCACTCTGGGCCCCAGAAGGGCGGCACGTGGGGGCCCATGGAGCCACTGCCCTGGGCGGGGAAACCACCACTGCAGCCCACACGAGCGGAGCTGCTGTGCACTGCTGCCAAGAACCACAAAACCAAACGTGGCTCCGGGGCACTTGCAGCCTGTGCCACTGGGCCCCAGCTCCCTAAACTCCCAGTTCACGTGGTGATACTAGCTGTGACCTTACATCCCTCTAGCAGTCCAGGGATCTCACATTCAGGGACCTCTTGCTCCTTATCACCCATCTGCAGTGGAGACGGGCAGGCGGGCGGGCGGGCGGGCAGGACCACAAACACTCCAGCAGTGGGGATGAGGGGACTGGGTGTCACCATCTTGTGGCTATGGGCACCGCCATTTTGTCCCGGGGTGATGGTTAATTTGCATATTACTCTTTTATTAGATAGGATATAGATTATAAATGGGATTGTTTTAAAACAAACATAGACTAATAGAACAGAACAGAGAGCCCAGAAATAAACCCATACACAGTTGACTGATTGTCAACAAAGATAGCCCCTTTGCTTTTCTCCTTTTCCCTCCCTGAATGAGGATAAAAGGATCAGAGATTATATAGTTCCCTTAACCACAAGACAATAAGCATGAGCACACAGGTCTACATGGCAGAACACCTGGAAGTGACCTTAGGGTCCCTAAGTCACCATATCAGGTCTGGACCACCTACCTCTTGACTTTTTATTGCATAATGCATAAAAGCTATTATAGTATGGTTTTCTACTGGTGCATCAGGATATGCTTGTAGTGGGCACAAATACAAAATTCTCACATAAAAATTAAATTAAGAGTTATGGGGGAAAATCCTCACCAATCCTTCAAACATTCTTGAAAAAAATCCTCAATGACAAGCTTAAATTTTTGTTTTCTTTACCTAAAAATAACAAATACCACATAACCAATACCCCCCAAAGAGAGGGCAGGGGTGTTTGATGGTGATGAAACTTCAGATTCCAATACTAAACAAAAGTGAGATAAGGCTGGGGGAGGGAGAAGTGCATGAATGTAATACCAGACAATTATGGTCTTATACAGCTTTTATCTAATACTTCCTATACATCAATTTCAACTGTCAGTAACAAAAATAAAGTTTACTTCTTGGGCAGAGAGAATTATAATTCAGTTTTTAAGTCTGAACCTTTACACTTGGGAAGCTTTCTTCTAGGTCACCAGCAAGGGTCTTATCAACTTCATACAGGATTTTAAGAAAGTCTTCCACCTGTGAGTCAAACAAAAGAATCAAATAACAAAAGTAGAAGAAAAGGTGAATTGAGATATTGATCACTAACTATAAAAAAGCTCTGCCTGTGATTTTTAAATAGCCCAGAGGAAAAGAAATGATGTTATATTCCCAGATGACAATAACAGTACTTCCTGAAACATCAATGAAGTGACGAGATCTTACTATTTTATTTTGCTCTTAAACTAGTATTTATCCTCCCACTGATTTCCCTTTAGGATCCATTAATGAAGTTCTATTTCCATCCTCCTTCCTGCCATGTCCCTTCACTCCCATAGTTTCATATTTCACTTTCCTAAAAAAAAGTTCCTATCTTGAAATTGCCTCTAAAGAAAGCAAACAAATGTGATGTAATTCGAACAACAGAAAAACCTACTGACTGTACCTATCTAAGAACCTTATTTTTTATTAATATATATATACTATCTACTTCCTAACAGAAAAGAATACTGTAAATTCAGTGCTGATTCCTTTCTCTTAAAACCTGAACTGTTCCTCAGGATACTCCCATGAATTACCCAGCAGTCATCTGTCTGGCAAAGGCAGTAAGTCATGTGAATTGTATGCATTATCTTTTTTGACAACGGCCTCAAAAACCAAATAATCCTCTGAAACTCAGTCACCTATACATTTACTCACACTCACCATAGGGCTATAGAAAGGAAGGAGGTTTTGAAATGCGCAGGAACACTTCTGCTTGCTTAACTGGCCCTCCTTTAGTCCCTTAGTCACAGTCTCCTAAAACAAGACAAAACAAAAAGAAAGGAAAATTTCTAAAGCTGCATCTGGTGAATAAATACAAATCCATTTATACAACTCTCCACTGATCCTACAGGCATTTCAAATGTCCCAAACTGAACCCAGTATCATTTCTCCCTGTGCTCCACTGCAGTCCTTATTTTAGTGAAGGCTACCACCACATACCCACCTACCCTACTCCACACACCAAAAACCTGGAATACAGCCAAGACTTTTCCTGCTCCTCTGCTGCTGACCCTTTCCTTTGAGTGCTCATTCTATTAATAATCTGTTATCCTACACCTCCTCTCCACTCACACTTCCATTGTTTAGATAGGCTCTCATTTCTCAGATTCTTCTCTTTTTTTTTCTTTTTTGAGTATAGATTCATTTATTATTTTGATTGGGTGATGGTAGCATAGACGTATACATAAGCTAAAGTTTTTCAAACTGCACTCTTCAAATATGTGTAGTTTACTGTATGGCAATTATAAAAGCATAGAACAGATTGATGAATCTCAGAGGGAAAGTAGGGTGGAAAGAGATTAACCAAAGAATTTATATGCATATACACATACCCATGGACAGATAATAGTGTAGTGAACACCTAGGGTTATAAGGGTGTGAGGGTAGAGGAGGGACAATGAAGGGGGGATAGAGGAGAACATCTGTAATATTTCAACAATAAAGATAAATTTTAAAAATAATAAAAAGTAATAAAAATTACTAATGTACCAGATTATTCTTGAAGATTACAGTCACAAAAGCCTGTTGATTGGTCTCCAGGTCTCCAGCCTCAATTGTCTCTAATCTTCTCTCTTTTGCATTTGGAATAATCTTTCTAAACAGATCTTATCACTTGATGCTTTTTAAAAAACCTTCAGTAGTTCCCCAGTTTCCTCCAGATTAAGTCCAAACTCCATTAAGTATGATTTGTATGTCACATCCTGCTTTAGTCTCAGCCCACCTTTCTCCTATATTTCTACCACTTAAAAATTAAGAAACATCTACATGCCTCTCTCCAAAAACACAAAAGGAACAGCAAACAATGGGAAAAATACTCGCAATGAATATTCAGAAGATATATTATTACCCATGGAATTCCATGCCAATAATCAAAACTAATATATTTATAGAGCAGGAAACACAACCAATATACAAATATATGTAAAGATATTCAAACTCACTAATAATAAAAAATGCTAATCAAAATAAGGTACAATTTAATCACCTCTTGAATTTTACTTAACATAACATTATAATACCCAATAATAAGGATCAAGTAAAATCAACATTTTCACGTCAAAAGCCTTTTCAAAAAATGTAGCCATTATGCCTCAGTCACCTTCATGTTTATAATGTCAAACCTAGTAACCTAACTTCTGAAAACCTATGCTAAGGTAAAACAAATCATCAGAATAACAGAAACTTGTTTTGACAAATATTCTTGAAAAAACTTCAATGAATATGAATATATAGTCTATAGTTACGGTCATATATTTTTATCCTAAAATATATGGATAATAAGGATATGCTCAAAGGAAGAATAGGTTAATAAACCTAAACATATTTAGGAAAACTATTCCTTAAAAAAAGTTTACAATCAAGTTTATAAATTATTTTTCTGGCAAATTAGGTAATAAATTGGCTCAGTAAAAAGTCTTTCAGTGAATTGATGTAGTCAGGAGAAATGCTTATAATGTAATGTTAAGTGAAAACTGAATATACACATTATAAATATATGAAAAACATATACATATATAAAAATATACCAAACCACATCAGCTGCTAGTTTAAAACTATAAGCATATGGTGACAAGTTTTTTCTTTCTCCATTTTGCCAAAAACATTAACAGTAATAATGAAGATGGGAACATTAAGCAATTCATACTTTCTTTTGCTGAAGAAACCATTAATACTCTTTCTTACCTTTGTTAATGCCTGAAAAATATTAGAAAGAAATTCACATGAAATATCCTTTAAGATTTCCAAGTGGAAATAATCTTGGGTTAAATCAGACTTTTTAGTTTCTTCTGTGTTACACTCTGCCGAATTCTCTGGTTTCTTCTGACAATGTTCCACATTTTGTAAGACACGAATCAGGCTGTCTATTAGAGAAAGATCTACTGTACAGACAAATCAAGAGACGTGGGATTAGCCAGTTAAGTTTGGTTATTCACTCATCATTCATTCATTCATGCTGAACACCTATTAGTGCTAGAGATGATACTTTAGGTACTACAGTTACAGTGCCACACAAGCTCCTCAAAGCCTCAGCCTTCAAGAGACTTATATTTTTATACTCTCCAATACGCAAATGAATAAAGCAGGTCATTTCAGATGTTGGTTAAGTTCTGGGAAGAAAATTAAAGGGGAATATAAGAAAGCAGCTGGCAGGGGAGGCTCTCTGAAAGGGTGACACCCAGTTGAGAATGAAAAGGTAAGAATCAATGCAAAAAGCCCAGAAAAATATTCAGGCAGAGGGAACAAGTGCAAAAGCTCCAAACAGGAAATGTCGTGGAAGGTCTGAAAAACTAAAAGAAGGTCAGTGACTTATACTGTGTGAGCAAGGAGGACACAACGTGAGTTTAGAAGGCTGGGCAAGCCCGGCCGGTGCTGCTCAGTGGTTAAGCATCGACCTATGAACCAGGAGATCGTGGTTCCATTCCCTGTAAGGACAAATGGTTTGGACTCGAACCTTAGTAGGGGGCGTGCAGGAGGCAGCCGATCAATAATTCTCTCTCATCACTGATATTTCTATCTCTTTATCCCTCTCTGAAATCAATTAAAAAAAATTTTTTTTAAACCTATATCCTCAAGTAAGGATTTTTTTTAAAAAAGAGAGAAAGAAACCAAATGAACAACACAAACCTGGGCTTTAAAATCTGACAGAATTTAATTTAGTGCACTAAAATGATACTTGCCTTTTTCTACCTCTAGATACTCCTGTTCAACCTGTGAAGCATACATGGCAGACATTACTGAAAAAACAGAGGCCAGCACTGTTTTCTGTTCTTGAAGTATGATAGGTGGATCATCAGACTGGCAGAATTCATGACAGACTAGGTCGAAAAGTAAATTCCAAGTGTCTTTCCCAGTATCAGGACACTGTACTTAATAAAAATGATAAAGAAAGTAGTACTTTAAAAAAACAGAAAACAATTAAATGAGTATAGTGCTTCCCCATAGAACATCTTACCAATTGCTTGAATTCCATCATCTACTGTAGTAAGTAGCTGTAAGATGTGCATGTAAACATCGAGTCCCTCCAAATTTTCAGAACTAAATATAAAAAGCAAAAGCATTGAGTTAACAACTTTACTCTCTATAGGGCTGCAATTGTTCATCCATTCATTCAGCAAATACTCATCACTTTGTACTAGTCATCACTCCCCATGGTGTTAAAGATAAAACAGGGAACAGGACAAAATCTCTGTGCCCACCAGAGCTTACTAGTATGTTCTAATGGGGAAATCAGTAAAAACACAAATATTCTGTAATATAATCAACATGAACAAGACAAGAACAAAAATTCTTTTTCACCTTGTCCCATGAAAACAACAATGCAGAAACCTGAGAGGTGATACTTTATCATCCTGGTTTACTTGAATAATCGTGAGGGGAGAAAATGACTGAGACTTTTATAGAATGAATGTAAGGTCCACTGCACCAAGCACTGACAATAATGAAGTTCTTAAAACTTCACGGGATTATCCTAGCTCCCTCACTCGGAACGCTAACACCATGTTAAGTATAATTTTTGTGTTCAACAGCTTGGATTCCGAGAAACTCACAATCCTAGTTCTTCAACCAAACAATCACGTAAAAAGATAGTAACCAATCAAAAGATGGTCTAGCAAATATTTACTAAGCACCTACTGTTTTCAGGTACTATGTTAGGGGCTGGGAAAACAGAGATGTATAAAATACTGTTTCTACCTTCATGAGGTTTACAGTCGGAAAGGAAAGAAGATAAAGGGGCAAAGCAGTAAGAATGTAATTCTAGAGGGAGTCCAAGGTATTAGAGGAACACATAGCAAAAAAACTTCATTTACTTTGGAGAATCAGGAATGGTATCCTAAGAGAAATATTGTTGACACAGAAACCTGAAGGGGCAAAGAAGTGTTTGAGATAGAGGAGAAATAGTGTGCAAAAGCCTGGATTTAAGAGAGCTTGATTCCATTGAAGAAATAGAGGAAATTCCATATGGCTGAAACACAGAGTACAAAGAATAAGTATGGAGAAGCACTATGAAAGAATTTGTAAGTCAAATTTTTTAAAACTCTGAACCGTTTCTTAAGAAAGGCAACTGAAGAGTTTGAAGCATGAAGGTGGGATGGTCACTGCAGTGTGCCCTACAGTCGAGGCTTGCAAGGATCAAGCCTGGAAGCAGGGAACTCAGGTAAGAATGTTGCAGTTGTCCAGGTGAGAGACAGTGCCCTGATGGTGGCACAGTCGGGATCCCAGAAAAAGTCAGGGACAAGGCTTGGAGGCTGAGTGGCCATGGGAGAAGAGTGGGACAGGGAAGAATTTGCAACAGCTTCTACATTCTTCCCCGAGATTGAGAATACTGAAGAAGATTTGGGGGAAATGATGAATTTAATCCTCATTTGGATAAAGGTCATAAAATTAATAGGCTTCAATGTGGGTTATTAAGCACTAAGAATGCACAACTGAACATTAAACAGATCAATTCATAAATTAATTTTTTAGTCACTAACAATAAACAGTCTCAATAACCTACAAGACCTAGTAATCATTCTTGGGAAGATTCCAAAAGCCAGTTGCTTATCCAACACTGGCATAAATATACAAGAAGCAAGAAAACAAGTATCTGACATTAGCTAAAGAAGTTATTAAATCTCCAATGGAAAATAAAGCACAAGAAAATCTTATCTATTTGATTTGTATTACACAAAATTGCAGAAGATTTTTAGACACTAAAGATAAATACTGCTGACAATAGCCTACAGCTAATTAATATTAGAACAGGTACTTTGTAACCATTAATAATTCTTGCACAGACCAAATATACTGTCACCACAAATACTAGTAGTAAATCAAGCCTGACAAAGATCACCTATGTGCTATTCATCCTATTGGGAGGAAATTAAGATGATTTATTATCTAAGGATACTTCTAGCAACTAGATTTTCCCAGAATGCTTTGTACAAAAGAGCTCACCTACCGTACTTGTTTGGCAGCTTCAAGCACACAGGGCACAATTCTAAACACTTGTTGCTCTTCAGAATCTTCCTGGGGTTGGTCCTGAGGCTGAACGGTCCCATTTCTAATCCATTCCAACATTAGCTTCTCATCCAAATCAAAGAGCTTGTCTACAACCTCCCCCACCTTCACCACCAAGTCAACTGCAGAGAAAAAAAGATATTGAAATGAGAAATAAATTTTAAAAGCAGTAATGTTAATCAAGATTCCTGAAGCTATTTGAACAACACCAATCTTGCCAAAGTATTTGTAGGTAGAGCACAGGAGGTTTATCTCGGTGCAGTGGCTGATGCAATGCTGTGAGCACACTCCAGCAGTTCAGATCTTTCTGGCAAACCAGAAAGATGGCAACGCCCGCCTGAGCCCCTCCTACAGCCACGTACACAGTACCCCAACCTTTACGCTCATTGGCTCCCTAAGAAGATGTTCCATGATTAGCCACCTCTGCTATAAATACTGCTGTACTTCCTCAATAAAATTAGACCTGCGTCACAGAATCTGGTCTCCGGAGTTGTGCATGCAAGCGTCCTAGTGCTAGGGGCTCCGTCGTCCTCACCCCTGGGAGACCCCCTGCTTCAAGTATTATTTATTCCAAGAGCAGTAAGTGTGCCTCCTTTGCTTGGGAGTTTAAGAAGAAATTTTACGCCCTGACTGGGTAGTTCAGTTGGTCAGAGTGTGTAATCCAGATATACCAACATTTGATTTCTGGTCAGGGCACATACAAGAATCAACCAATGAATGCATAAATAAGTGGAACGACAAATCTATGTTTATCTCTTTCTCTCCCCAGCCCTTTCCCTTCTCTCTCTCTAAAATCAATGAATAAAAATTTTAAAAGAAGAAATTTTGTATCTTTAAGTAATTTTTTTCAATTACAGTTGACATAAAATCATTAGTTTCAGGTGTACAACATAATGATTAGATATTTATTTATCTTACAAAGTGATCATCATGATAAATCTAGTACCCACCTAACATTATATAAGAAATTTTATATCTTGAATTGAAGTACTTTCTCACATAACGCTTAGCCTTTAGATGACTTCCAGAAATAGTTACCTGGTTTCCTAACAAAAACTAATCAAAAATTTTTTTCTAGACCTGGCTGGTTTGGCTCGCTGATTAGACAATCAGCTCATGGACTGAAGGGTCACAGGATTAATTCCTGGTCAAGGGCACATACCTCATACCTTGGTTACAAGTTCCCCCGCCCCAGTATGGGTACATGTGAAAGGCAAACAATTGATGTGTCTCTCTCACTTCGATGATGTTTCTCTCTTTCTCTCTCTTCCCCTTCTCTCTCCCTTCCACTCTCTCTAGAAATCCATGGAAAAAATATCCTCGAGTGAGCATTACAACAAAAAGTTTTTGTTTTTTTAATTTTTTCTGTATTACATGGTGACTTACCATTTGTTGAACTTGACATGATGAAGCAAATGCTATCATAAATAGCTGGATGTTCCTGGATTCTTTCAACCCAGACACTGGCCACTTCTGTCTGGGAAAGGCATGTAAGCAACAATCTACATGATAAATAAATATGAGCTTAATATCTATCTTTCAAAAACAGTAGAGGAAATTCAAGAATAAAGAGATAACTCTACTAGACTTAAACTCCCTTCTGGGTGAGTACATAAAATCCATAAAAAGAGGAAAACATACCTGCTTGTTTCCAGCAAAGTAGGAGGGTCTGAATCATACAAACAGTGCAATAATACCTGGCTACAAAAACAAAATAGTTAAACCAATATGCATTAGTTCTCTCATTTAAATATCAAAGCAGAGTTTTCATTTAACTTTTTAAACTTCTTAATTGTGAAATATAGCATATATATGCAAAAGCCTGTGATAAAATCTACACTTAATGAATAAATGCAAAGCAGAAAACAGAACATTGCTGCATCTCCATAGCCCATGTGCCCATCCCAAATCACAATTCTTTCCCATCTAGAAATGACTACTATCCTAACTCTCCAGCAGTCATTTATTTGCTTTACTCTATATTTTCATTATTTAATATATGTTGGTTTTAAACTTTATATGAGAGAAATTATATTGAATGCATTTTTGTTTTAGTTTAGATATGCAAATAAGAAAGACACTTATAAACATGTGTTTAAGAACTACCCATGTTGTTCCTGTAGCTATTATTCTTTGATTCATTGCTGCAGAACATTCCATTGTATGAATATAACACAATGTATTTTTCCAGCCTATTACTGATGGACACTTGGGTTAATTCCAATTTGTGGTTATTTCAAGCAATGCTCCTACAAAACTTTTTATATGAGCATTCTGATATATGTGTGCATGATTTCTCTTACCATATATCTGCTAGTGGCGTTGCTGGATCACAATATATGCCTACCTACCAACTTGACTAGAGAATGCTCAACTGTTCCAAAGTAGTTGAACAAATTCATATTCTATCATCAATGTAAACTGTTCCAGAGTAATTTTAAGATAAGCATTTTTTGAATTTATAAAACTTAACATTACTCATTCTCAGATTTTTGATAGGGACCACTAGAGACCAAGCACAGTCCTGGGTCATATACCCCATGAATGATTATTAATTACTGAGGGATAAACAGCTAGAATCTGAAGTCCCTCCACACCGAGAAGAGGTAATCAACCTCCTCCATTATATCACTTGAATCCCATAATAAACCCTACAGCCCTAACTGGCAATACTGCCCAAGACAGTTTTCTAAACTATTGTGGGCACAAATTTATTTGAGATTCTGATTAACAACCATGAAGCCTTTGCCTAGAATATGAAATCACTTATAAAATTTAGCATATATTTCCAGGGCTAGAAATATATGTTCTCAAACCTCTTAAAGTTACCAGCGTTTCCACTATTAAAAAACTCTCTAGCCCTAGCTGGTTTGGCTTACTGGATAGAGCATCGGCCTGCAGACTGAAGGGTCACAGGTTCGATTCCAGTCAAGGTCATGTACCTTGGTTGCAGGCACATCCCCAGTGGGGGGTGTGCAGAAGGCAGCTGATCAATGCTTCTCTCTCAATGATGTTTCTGACTAATCCTCTCCCTTCCTCTCTGTTAAAAAAAAACAAAAACACAACAACAACAAAAGAACTCTCTACGCCAAACATTCCTGCCTGGAGAAGACAACTAGTCTCCAAGCACGGTACAAAAGCCTCTGAATCACAGAGGCAGTTCTGTGTGTTCTGGTCTGTTGAAGTCAGAGTTCTCAGGGTAACTCTGTCAACAAGTCTAGTTTATCAGACTCTCTGAGCCCTTGGGGTCCCTGAGCCTAAACTGTTTTGGACTCTGATCCGGTAACCCATGTCTAAGCTCTGACTCACTGGTTCTTATCCTATTTGATTTACCACCTGCTGATGACACAGGTCCCTTTCCTATGGATAAAAATCTTAACTCATGACCATAAATAGTGTGAAAGCTCCTAGCTACCATCAAAACACAATGAGCCCAACTGGCATGGCTCACTGGTTGAGCCATGGAACCTAGGAACCAGGAGGTTCAATTCCTGGCCAGGACACATGCCAAGGTTGTGGGCTCGGCTCCCAGTAGGGGGCATGCAGGAGGCAGCCAATCAATGATTATTTCTTATCATTGATGTTTCTTTACTCCCCCCCTTCCTCTCTGAAATCAATAAAAATATATTTAAAAGAACATACACACAATGATATTTCTGGAGAGTGTTCATCAAGAGAAAGGAAGTACTACAATTCATAATATTTTCCTATCTCTCCTACGTATCAGGAGTTCCTTAGGAATATGAAATACAAATATTTTTTTAACATACTTATTATGTAGTAAAACTTACCCAAGATTTTTATCATTGCTGATGGACACACATATCTCCTGGAAACAGGCCATATTACCTAAAATTCCCACACAGATTTCCTGTCAAATCAAATTTCACAGGTCACAATAGCTCTAAGTTGACAGACACTTAAAGAATAAACACTTGAAGAAAAACTTTCACTGAATCTTGGGAAAAAGAACAGGAGGCAGCATATAGAAGTATACTGCACGCACCCCAATCTTAACAAACTCAGACTATCTGGGAAGGGATGGGAGACATGACAAAAAGATCAAAGGCAGGCAGAAGTTATGGGGGAAAAAATCTGATGGATAAACTGAATCTTAAATGACTGGTAGGATTTATTTTTCTTTAAATATATTTTACTGATTTCAGAGAGAGAGGAAGGGAGAGTAGAGAGATGGAAACATCAATAAGAGAGAAACATTGATTGGCTGCCTCCTACTGGGGATCAAGCCCACAACCTGGGCATGTGCCCTGACCAGGAACTGAACCAGTGACCTCTTGGTTCATAGGCCACAACGGCTGGGCGATTGGTAGGATTTAGATATGCAAATAAGAAAGACATTTAAACAAGGGGCAAAGTATCAGCAAAGGCGAAAAGGGAATAATGTACATGGCTAATACAGTGGGCAGTAAGGAAAGCAGTCTGGCTGTTGCATAAAGTGAGAAAACAGCATGAGATAAATACAGCAGATAAAAAGGATCAGGATTAAGGGTCTTACATGCCAAGAAGAGTTTAGATTTAATTTAGGAGGTTATGTGGAACCATGAAATCCTCAAGGAGGGGGACAACATACTGCAACGATATTTAAGAAAGATGACTCTAGCAGCAAAATACATACTGCATGACAGCGAAAAAAATTTAAAACTTTAAAACACTCAGTAATAATAACTAATGTTATTTGGCACTTACTATGCCCAGGCACTACTCTAAGCACTTTCCATATATTGTCTATATATATAAAAGCCTAAGCAACTGGTCAACCAGACAACCGAATGACTAGCTGGTAGCTATGCTCAGGATCTCTTTTTTTTTAATCCTCACTGGAGGATATTTTTTCCATTGATTTTTTAAGAGAGAGTGAAAGGAGAGAATGTGAGAGAAACACATCAACTGGTTGTCTCCTGCATGGATGGGGCTGAAGATGGACCCTGCTAATCAGGTATGTGCCCTTGACTGGGAATGAAACTTGTGACCCTTTGGTCTTCAGGCTGACGCTCTAAACACTGAGCAAAACCGTTCAGGGACAGGCTCAGGATTTTTAAAAGCTTCTTAGGGCAAAGCTTCTTAAAATGTGGGCCTTGGTCCAGAATCACTTGGGAACTTGTTCAAAATCCTTGATCGTACCCCAAACCTACTGGATCAGAAACTATGTGCCCAGTAATCAGTGATCCTGGGATATGTTGAAGTTTGAAAATCCCCATCCTCAGTGATTATAACGTGCGGCCAAGTGGCTTACAGACATGTATAATGATATGACTAATTCCTGAAACGTGCCATTCCTGACATGTTTATTTTCTTTAAGTACTAATCATGAATCAATGTACTTAAGCTAGAAAAAATATGAGAAAATTATATAACTGTCAAGTCTTTATCTATACATATAAAACCCTAAGTGACCAGTCGACTGTTTGACCAGTTGCTATAATGCACACTGACCACCAGGGGGCAGACGCTCAATGCAAGAGCTCCCTCCTGGTGGTCAGTGCACTCCCACAGTGGGAGCATCGCTCAGCTTGCTCAGCTGACCCATGGGTACCAGACTCACAGGTGGCGAGCGCAGCTGCAGCAGTGTGGGCCTCTCTTGCCTCTGCAACAGCACTACCAAGCAGCGGCAGCGGCAAGTGCTCTGGGGCCAGAATGAGCAGCAGTGGGAGCAACGTGGCGCCTGGCCCAGGCTCAGGCTCTTCCTCCTCCCCAGCCTTCTGCTGCTTCCAATACTACTACATCCCTCAGGGGGATACTGGATTGCCGGGGATCAGGCTGAAACTGGCAGTCCCACAACCCCTAAGTGGTCTCAGATTGTGAGAGGGCACAGCCAGGTTGAGAGACCCCATACAGTATAGCACTGTATTAAATAAAATTTTAATTCAACATTCAACTTGTAAAAACTCGCTATCGAATTCTCCAATTCACAATTTCAAATGGAGAAAGAAAGAGAGACAATAAGTACATTGGTTATATTGAATGGCAGGCTAGGCTCAAACCCCAACTCTATTTTTTCCTAATTGTAAGACCTTAGACAAATTTCTTATATTGAGACCTAATTCTTTTTTTTTATAAAGTAGAGATAAATGCCGACCTCATAGAGCAGTAAAACCAAATATTGTTTTCATAATTATAATTACTTAAAAGACATTAGTCACCCACAATATGCATAACACGTAGCAACCTAAATGGCACTAAATTAAAATACATTGCACAGAACATAAAGAGTAAATGAGAAGTACAGGTCATTAGTTGGGAGTTTATTATTAGCAATGGCCACTGAGAGCTTACTTATTTGGGGAATGTTGGAGTATCGTCTTAGATAACAGATGTGAATATTGAGAGGGGATGAAAGACATACAGAGGGAGGCCCCGAGATGCTGATGATCACAGTAAGCTCCCGAGATGCTAACTTAGGAGGATATCTGAAGGATAGATTTTATGCTAGGAAGATGAATTAAATTCAGGTTACGGAAAGTCTTGAATAACAGGCTGAGTTTAGAATGAAGATTTTTAAGCAATGGAGGATTTTATGACTAAAAAGAGCAATAAACAGAAATGGGAGGTCCAGGCACTATTCCCTGTCCTGCCACATATTAGCAGCATAACTTCAGTTATGCTTATCTGAAAAGAATTGATCTCCCTAGTCCAGCCCAAATCTAAAATTCTAAGACCCTAATAATTTTAAATAGCACATTACCTAGTACATGGTAATATTCAATGAGAATGTGTGATTGATTTGTAGCCAGTAAGAAAATTAAAGTGAGAAAAATTAAAGACTATCCAGCATTATCTGTTATTGCTCTAAAGAGGAGGCCATAAAAATGTACATACTTACTCTTAATCGAGGACATTTGGATTTGGCCAATACACCCATAAATATGTCAGGAGCATTAAATTCTTGGAGAAATAGAGCCACATCCTGAAAATAAATATGACTATTAACATGGATGTTGAATGTTCCTCTTTAAACCCATAGCTCAAGCAACCGTAAAGAAATTTTAATTCCATATATACCTACTTTCAGGCACAAGAAAAAGTTAGAACTGTGTCAACAGATAAAAGTAATGTTAGAAAGTCTTTGTGGTAGCTGGTCCCAAGGCCATGGAACAATTCCATAAACAAATCTAAACTACTTGTGATATTCCAGAGGGTTGTTCTCTTTTTCTGCCTTATTATGAATACTAGAGGCCCAGTGAACAAAAATTTGTGCACTCAGCGGGTCCCTCAGCCCAGCCTGTGCCCTCTCACAGTCTGAGACCCCCTTGGCTCTTAGGGGATGTCCACCTGCTGGTGTGCCTGGCCAGCCTGGGTGAGGGCCTGCTGGCCATTTCAGGCTGCCCACAGCCCCTTCAGGGTTCGGGTCCCTCCTGGGGTGCCTGGCTGGAAGCAGGTATCTGGGATTTATTTAACTTCTATAATTGAAACTTTGTTGTCTTGGTCCCCCACTCAAAGCCTGGGTTGCTCCTGGCAGCCTGGCAAGTATCTGGGATTTGTCTATCTTCTATAATTGAAACTTTGTAGCCTTGAGTAGAGCTCAGGGTCCCAGAGCCCTGGCTTCCTCCATTGCCCAGGGCAACTCCAGCTCCAAGGCTGCCGCCATCTGAGTTTATTTAATTTGCATATTTGCTCCTCATTGGCTGGTGGGCGTGGCTTGTGTGTATAATGGAGTGAGGGTCAATTTGCATATTACTCTTTTATTAGATTAGATATTAACATTAATGATCTTCCTACACACCAGGCATTCTCATTCTTTCAAACACTTTTCATGATTGCCAGGTATCATACTAGAAGCTGGGAATAAAGAAAGAGCAACACTCTTAATTTCTGTCTTCTAAGTGCTAAAAAACACAATAGGGGAAACAGGTGAAAACTCCTACTGGACTTTTCTTCAAAAGAAAAAATTCTGATCACAGTATAACTGCAGCAGCTGCACACTTCCTTCCTAGAGAGTTTGCCCTGTCCACGGCACCTAACAGCACACATTACACAGGTAAAGGAACGTGGAGTGAACATGCGACCCCATTTCCTTAGAAACGTGGGCCCCAAAACTAAATCAGTTTGCTGAAATTAGAGAAGACCTAAATAAATGTAAAGATATAACTTGCTCATGGTTAAGAGACTCATTATTGGTAATTTACCAATTTTTCCCCTAAATGATCTGTTAATTCAACTCAATCTCAGATTCTAAAATTAATATGGAAATACAAAGGACCAATGACAACCAAAACAACTTTGACAAAGAACAAAGTTGGAGGATTAACACTACCTGATTTCAAGATTTATTATAATTCTAGAGGCCCAGTGCACAACATCCATGCACTGGGGGGTGTGGAGTCCCTCCGCCCGACCTGCACCCTCTCCAATCTGGGAGCCCTCTCCAATACAGGAGTTTTTGTCTGTCTTTGCAATCATATGAGCAAATTGTCTGAGACCCCAACTCAGTTTGGTTTGTTGCTCACAGAATAGAGGCATTTTTTTTTCTTTGCTTCATTGGTGGAGATTTCCTGGAAGCTTTAGGATAGCTTCCCTTTAATTTTTCCTAGACACTCTGATTTTACTTATGTCTCTCACCTTTGCTTTCCCTCCATTCCCCACCGCAACAGTAACTTGCTCCAGATCATTATGCTCTAGTGTCTAGGAGATCCATCTGCCACCAGAACTATGATTCCCAGCATTCCTGGTGCTCTCTGCACTCTGAGTTTCCACTTCTGGTACTGGGGCTGCCACCAAAACTACATTCCCAGAATTCCTGATGCTCCTTGAGATCTTGGTTTTCTCTTCCTGCTCTGTCTC
>PVJC01031140.1:0-20765 GCA_004026665.1 Murina feae | reverse complement strand
ACTGCCCTCCCCTGCAGACCTAGTTGCCCCCAACTGCCCTCCCCTGCATGCCTTGTCCCCCCCAACTACCCTCTGCTGCAGGCCTGATCACCCACAACTGCCCTCCCATGCTGGCCATCTTGTGGTATCCATCTTGTGTCCACATGGGGGCGGCCATCTTTGACCACATTGGGGTGGCCATCTTGTGTGTTGGAGTGATGATCAATTTGCATATTACCTCTTTATTATATACTAGAGGCCTGATGCACAAAATTTATGCAAGGGACTCAGCCCTTGCAGCTGTGGTGGCTTGCCTCAGCCCTTGCAGCCCTGGCTTCATCTGGAAGGTCCAGGTCTTTTGGATATCCAGTCTAATTACCATATTATGTTGTTATTATTATAGATATACTAGAGGCCCAGTGCATGAAATTTATGTATTGGGGGGGAGTGTCCATCAGCCCAGCCTGCACCCTCTCCAATCTGGGATCCCTCTCACAATCCAGGACTGCTGGCTCCCAACCACTCACCTGCCTACCTGCCTACCTGCCTGATTGCCCCAACCGCTTCTTCCTGCCAGCCTGATCACCCCCTAACCACTCCTCTGCCAGCCTGATCGATGCCTAACTTCTTCCCTGCCAGCCCGATTGCTCCCAACTGCCCTCCCCTGCTGGATAGATCTCCCAAACTGCCCTCCCCTGCAGTTCTGGTTGCCCCCAACTGCCATTGCTTGCCGGCTAGACCCCCCAAACTGCCTTCCCCTGCTGGCCTGGTCATCCCCAACTGCCCTATCCCTGTCAGTTTGGTCACCCCCAACTGCCTTCCCCTGCATGCCTGGTCACCCCCAACTGCCCTCCCCTGCAGGCCTGGTTCCCCACAACTGCTCTCCCCTGCAGGCCTTGTCACTCCCACCTGCCCTTCCCTGCAGGCCTGGTTCCCCACAACTCCCTTCCCCTGCTGGCCTTGTCGCCCCCAACTGCCCTCCCTTGCAGGTCTGTCCCCCCACAACTGCCCTCCCCTGCTGGCCCAGTTGGGCAGTTGGGGGCCTGGTCACTCCTAACTGCCCTCCCTTGCAGACCTGGTCACCCCACTGCCTTCCCCTGCAGGCCTGATCACCCCCAACTGCCCTCTCCTGCCAGCCTGGTCGCCCCTAACTGCCCTTTCCTGCTGGCCATCTTGTGGCAGCCATCTTGTGTCTACATGGGGGAGGCCATCTTGACCACATGGAGTGGCCATCTTGTGTGTTGGAGTGATGGTCAATTTGCAAACTACCTCTTTATTAGATAGGAAGATTGTTGAGCTATAAGATTTCTTTATATAGTCTAGGTAAGAGTCCCTTATCAGATATGCAGTAGGTCCTCAGGTTACGTTGGAGATCCTTTTATATGGTGTGACATAACATGATTTTCACCATAGGTCGGAACCCACCTACATAAGCATCTACACATACACAGCAGTAATGAAGTGAAACAGTAAAAAATTTGAAAGATAACAATTCCTTATCTTTACTTGTGGTTAAATAAATAATAAAACATAAAGCACATATGTACGTAAGTCAAAATGACAGACCTTTTTTTTTTATAAATAAATGGGAGATGGCAAAGTAACCATGAAACAACATACATCGAGTCTCACATAACCCGAGGACTGCCTATATATGACTTGCAAATATTCTTTCCAATTATGTGGGTCCTCACCACACTTTCTTTTATAATATAAAAGGTTTTAATTTTGATATTGTCCAGTTAATCTATTTTTTCTTTTGTTGCTTGTACTATTGGTGTTATTTCTAAGAAACTATTGCCTAACCTAGTGATTTTCAACCAGTAGGGTGCAAGAATTTTTAAAACATGCAATGCCTGACCATTTTGTCAGGGACAAAGACCTCTTTTCCCTTGGTTGTCAAATAAAAAAATGCAACAACTAGCAGAACAATAGCTGTTCAGTGTGAATGAATCCAAATGATAATTTTTTTTAGATTGACAAAAAATGTAACTTTTTTTTGGTGTGCTGCAGAATTTTAGTAATTAGTTTATGTACAACATGAGAAGAAAAAGGTTAAAAATCACTGGCCTTTCCAAGGTTAACAAGGATTTATTCCAATGTTTTCTTCTAAGGATTTTATGTCACATTGAAGTTTGTGACTCAGTTTGGGTTAATATTCCTGTATGATATAAAGAAGGAGTCCAACTTCACTTTTTTTGCACCTGGTTACACAGTTGTCTCTGAACATTTGTTAAAGGCTGTCTTTTCCCCCAATTGAATTGAATTTTCTTGCCATCCTTATGAAAAATTGTTTGGTAAATTAAGGGTTTATTTTTGAACTTCCAATTTTACTTCATTAACCTATATGTCTATCCTTATAACAGTACTATCTTGATTACATTGCAGATTTGTAGTAAGTTTGTAATCAGGAAGTATGAACCCTCTATTTTTGTTCTTTTTGAGATTGTTCTTGCTATTCTGTGTCCCATATGAATTTTAAGATCAACTAATCAATTTCTGCAAAGGTTTTGTTGGGATTTTGATAGGAATTAAGTTGAATATGTAGATCAATTTGGGAAGTACTGCCATCTTAATAATATTAAGTCTTTTGATATATGACCATTAATCTCTTTCCAGTTATTTAGGTCTTTATTTTCTTTCAACAATATTTTTAGTTCTTGGTATAAGTTTTTTACTTCTTTTGGAAAATATATTCCTAAGTATTTTCTTTTATTTTAATTTTTCTAGCTTTATAGTGATATAATTGACATATGACATTATGTAAGTTTAAGGTATACAACTAATGATACAATATTGCAAAATGATTACCACAGTGATATTAGTTAATACATTTATCACTTCACATACTTGTTATTCTTTTGGTGCATTAGGTGAGAACTGTAAAGATTTACTCAGTAACTTCCAAATATACAATTCAGTATTGTTAAGTATAGTCAACATAAAGTATATTATAGCTCCAGAACTCACGGTATAACTAGAAGTTTGTAATCCTTGACAATCTTCACATGTTCCTATCCCCCACCACCCCTGAAAATCAGCAATCTACTCTTGGTTTCCATAAGTTTAAGTATTTTTAGATTCCATATATAGTTGAGATCATTCTATGTTTGTCTTCCTCTGTCTGACTTATTTCCTAAGTGCATTCATGTTGTCATAAAAGGCAAGATTTCCTTCTTTTTGTGGCTGAAAAACATATTGTTTTTTTAAAAAAATATATTTTATTGATTTTTTTATAGAGGGGAAGCGAGAGGGATAGAGAGCTAGAAATATCAATGAGAGAGAAACATCAATCAGTTGCCTCCTGCCTACTTCCTACCGAGATGTGCCTGAAACATCTCATTGCAGGCACTGTCCTTGACCAGAATCGAACCTGGTACCTTTCAGTCTGCAGGCTGATGTTCTATCCACTGAGCCAAACTGGTTAGGACTCACATTTTCTTTATCTGTTCACCCATTGAGGGATACTTAGGTTCTTTACATGACTTGCCTGTTGTAAGTAATGCTACTATAACCATGGGAGTTGTAGATATTTCTTTGAGATAGTGATAATTTCCATTAGATATATAACTGGTACTGGAATTGCTGGATCATAGGGTAGTTCTATTTTTAATTTCTTGAGAAACCTTCTTATTGATTTTCATAATGGCTGCAATAATTTAGATCCCCACGAACAGTGTACACTGATTCCATTTTGTCCACATTTTCATTTTTTCTTTTTCCTTAGGAAGGGAGGAGAGAGATAGAAACATCAATGATGAGAGAGAATCATTGATCCTTCCCTCGCACCTCCCCACTATGGATGGAGCCCAAAAACTGGGCATGAGCCCTGAGCAAGAATCCAACCATGACCTCCTGGTTCATAGGTTGGCACTCAACCACTGAGCCATGTAGGCCGGGCTCCTCCATATTTTCACCAGTGTTTGGTCTTTTGTCTTTTTGAAGATAGCCATTCTAACAGTTGTGAGTTGCTATCTCACTGTGGTTTTGATTTGCTTTTCCCTGATGATTAATGATGTTGAGTACCTTTTCATGTACCTCTTGAACATTTGTATATCTTCTTTATTTTGCTTTATTTCTAAAATCAACTTGGAAATTTATTGAACAAGATGGTCCATTGGCCAAGTACATAGTCATCTGGGTTCAAGACAATGAAAACTCTACCAACTAAGCCATTCGTTTGTGAGCTAAGGTTGCAGCTCATGCTTTTTAAAAGAAAATTATTGTTTCAAAGCTGGTATGGTCCAGTGGTTGAGTGTCAACCTATGAACCAGGAGATTATGGTTTGATTCCCAGTCAGGGCACATGCCCAGATTGTATGGAGCATGCAGGAGGCAGCCAATCAATGATTCACTCCCACTATTGATATTTCTATCTCTCTCTCCCTCTCCCTTCCTCTCCGAAATCAATAAAATTGTATATTAAAAAAGGAAGTAAGATTAAAAAATATATATTGTTGATGTTATTACAGATGTCCTCCCTTTTCCTCAACATTGCTCATCTCCCCTGACCTACACCAGGCCTTCACCAGACTATTGTCTGTGACCTTAGGCTATGGATACCTGTTCCTTGGTTAATCTCTTCCCTCCCTCTACACTCTGAGATCTCAATCTGTTCCATGCATCCATGCCTCTGGACCTATTTTGTTCATCCTTTTATTTTGTTCATTAGATTCCACACATAAAGAAGGTCATGTGATACTTGTATTTCTCTGACTGGCTTATTCATTTAGCATAATGTACTTCAGGTCCATTCATGCTGTCTCAAAAGGTAATAGATCCTTCTTTTTTATAGCTTCACTAGTGGCCCAGTGCATGAAATTCATGCACATTAAAAGGGGATTAATTAGAGGAAATATTTTAATATTGCTATTTGCCCTTTCTCTATAAAGAAGAGTCAGAGATTAAAGAAAATTAGTAAAACGTATATGAAAATCTTCCTCTTGTCAGAGTCTGGGGTACACCATGGAACCCAGAGTCAAGTCTTCAACCACCTACGTGCACCTCAAAATCGCTCGAGACCCAAACCTGGATGGCCCCCCTTCATTGGGCTAGATCCAGATCCGGCCGGTTCTACCCTGTCAAGCCCTGCCAGGTGGGGGGGTACAGCCTCAGGTCCCCTGGGTGCCAGGGCAGGGGGGCATGGCCTGAGGTCCCTCATCCAGCCCTGCTGGGCAGAGGTAGTGGCCTGTGATCCCCCAGCCTGGTGCCGGGGCAGGGGGCACAGCCTGAGGTCCCCTGGCCTGGGGCCAGGGAAGAGGGTGTAGCCTGAGTTCCTCTGGCCTGGTGCCAGGGCCGGGGGAGCAGCCTGAGGTCTCCTGTCAAGCCCTGTGGGTGGAAAGCATGACCTGAGGTCCCTGTCAAGCCTCATGCAGGAAGTGGGTGGGTGTGCAGCCTCAGGTCCCTGCTGATTGATCCTTAAGACTCGTTATGGGAACTTAGCCTCAGCTGTGTGTGAAAATTGACCAGAGTGATGGTCAAATTGCATATTCCCTCTTTATTATATAGGATATTATGACAATTATGTAAATGTATCGTTTTTTTTTTGTTTTTTGATTTTTTTTTAATCCGTTTATCTACTGATGGGCACTTGGGCTGTTTCCAGATTTTAACTAGCCTATCTAATAAAAGAGTAATATGCAAATTGACCACCACTCCAACACACAAGATGGCTGCCCCCATGTGGACACAAGATGGCTCCACAAGATGGCTGGCAGGAGAAGGCAGTTGTGGGGAACCAGGCCTGCAGGGGAGAGCAGTTGGGGAGAACCAGGCCCCCAGGGGAGGGCAGTCAGGGGGGACCAGGCCTACAGGGGAGAGCAGTTAGGGGAAACGAGGCCTGCAGGGGAGGACAGTTAGGGCCAATTGAGCCAGCAGGGTAGCAGTTAGCCATTGATCAGGCTGGCAGGGGAGTAGTTAGGGACAAGGGGCAATCAGACAGGCAGGCAAGCAGTTGGGAGCCAGGAGTCCTGAATTGTGACAGAGATGTCCAACTACCTGTTTATTCTTGTGGGGGGATTGGGCCTAAATGGGCAGTCAGACATCCCTCTGGGGGTCCCAGATTGGAGAGGGTGCAGGTTGGGCTGAGGGACACATCCCCCCTGTGCACAAATGTTGTGCACTGAACCTCTAGTGCAGCAGTTCTCAACCTGTGAGTTGCGACCCCTTTAGGGGTCGAATGACCGTTTCACAGGGGTTCCCTAAATACATCCTGCATATCAGATATTTACATTATGATTCATAACAGTAGCAAAATTACAGTTATGAATTAGCAACAAAAATAATTTTATGGTTGGGGGTCACCACAACATGAGGAACTGTATTAAAGGGTTGCAGCATTAGGAAGGTTGAGAACCACTACTCTAGTCTATATAAAAGGTTAATATGCTAAGTATCCAACCTTCAGGGTAATGATGTCAAGTAGCAACACCTGTCTACTTCTGCCTAGTGATGATTAGCCTCAGGTGGAAACACTTTGCACTGTAACCAGATGTCTGAAGCATTTTCTCCTGCCTCATTTCATTTGATTCTCACAGAAGTCCTGGAGTAGTTATAAGGAGACTTGGTGGAATCTTATTTTCTTTTCATTTGCTGGGAAATGGAGATTCAGAAAGCTTAGAAACTTGACTCAACTAAAAAGAAGTAAGCAATGGTGAGCCTCAAAAATGACTTCAGACTTCAGATTTTCTCACTGGGCAGAACATAGTCAAACACTGCGGCAGTAAAATATTTTACCCTTTGTTCTCCCTGCATGATCTATAATAATATTCTGCTTCTTGTTGATATTTACTACTGTGTTGCTGACAATTACCTGAAAGAGAAGTTGGGGTGCTTCACTAGGCTGGAAAAAGTTTAGCTACATCAGAAAACAGGTCTAATTAAGCAAGTTTGTTCTATATCTATAAAAGGCTAAGTTCACTAGTGCATGAACGATACATATAAAGCTCTCACTGGTGCCAATTGCACATGTGTGTTTCAACCTGTCATTGTTGATCGTTAATTTGATTGTTTTTGTTGATATTCTGAAGCTGAAAGAAAGCTGCAGTGTTGCCTGGAAGTAACAATGGCGATTAAATATGATCATAATAGTGATCTGGGTAGATATAATTATCCCCATGTAACCGAGTTGCTGTCATATTCAGAAGCGTAGATGGAGGACCTTCTTTTGAAAGGGACTTGCTCATTCATTGTAAACCAGATCCCAATAATTCAAATGCCACTAAAATAAAACAAGTCAGTATCCTCTTTCCTGTATTAGATGCAATGGTGAAAAAGACTGGGTAACAGGTATTGCATTAAGACTCAGAGATGACAGTATAATTGACAGTAATACTAGATTCAATGGATGGTGCCAAAAATTTTTTTCCCATTGAATTTCTTAAAAGTATTACTCCTTTGGGAATGTCATGTCATAAATTAGAATTGGAAGTAGGTGCAATCATCATGCTACTGATAAATCTTAATAGTAAATGGGGTCTTTGTAACGGTACTATATTTATTATCAAAGATTGCAACCTAGCCCTATCCAGTTTGGCTCAGTGGATAGTGTTGGCCTTCAAACTGAAGGGTCCCAGGTTCGATTCCAGTTAAGGGCATGTACCTTGGTTGTGGGCACATCCCCAGTAGTGGGTGTGAAGGAAGCAGCTAATTGATGATTCTCTCTCATTGGTGTTTCTACCTCTTTATCTCTCTCCCTTCCTCTCTGTAAAAAATCAATAGAATATATTTAAAACAAAAAGTTTGCGACCTAACATAATCAAAGCTGAAATATTACCAGGATCTGCAGAGGAGAGGTTGTTCTGATTCCAAGAATTGATTTGTCCCCATCTGATACTGGCCTCAGTTTTAGAATAAGTTTAATCAATTTATCAGTCATTGTTTTTATCAGTTGTTTTTATATCATGTTTTTGTTGTTTTCATATCATGTCTTTGTTGTTATTTTATTTATTTATTAATCAATTTACATATTATTTTCATATATATTTTACTAATTTTCTTTAATCTCTGATACTTCTATTATAGAGAAAGGGTGAATAGCAGTATTAAAATATTTCTTCTAATTAATTTCCTTTCAATGTGCATGAATTTGTGCACTGTGCCACTACTGCTAAATAATACTGCTATGGGTATAAAGGTGCATATATTCTTTCTGATTGGTGTTTCAGGTTTTTTAGATTATATTCCTAAAAATGGGATCACTGGGTCAAACAGAAGTTCCGTTTTTAATTTTTTTAGGAAACTTCATACTGTTTTCCATAGTGGCTGCACCAGTCTGCATTCCCATTATTAGTGCACTAGGGTTTTCTTTTTTCCATATCCTTGCCAGCACTTATTTGTTGATTTATTCATAGTAGCCATTCTGACAGATGTGAGGTAATACATCATTGTAGTTTTAATTTGAATGTCTCTTATGATTAGTGAAGTTAAGCATTTTTTTTTCATGTCAATTGGCTATTGTATGTCCTCTGGAGAAGTGTCTATTCAAGTCCTTTACTCATTTTTAATTGTTTGTCATCCTGGTCTTGAATTGTATGAGTTCTTAGTATATTTTGGAAATTGCCCCTATCAGATGTATCATTGGCAAATATGTCCTCCCATACAGTGGGTTCCCTTTCATTTTGTTGGTGGCTTCTTTTGCTGTGCAGAATCTTTTTAGTTTGATGTAATCCCATTTATTTTTTCCTTTGTTTTTGTTGCCCTAGGAAATGTATTAGGGAAGTTACTGGTATATGAGATACCTGAGATTTTACTGCCTGTTTTTTTCTAGGATTTTTATGGTTTCCTGACTTATATTTAAGTCTTTTATCCATTTTGAGTCTATTCTTGGGTATGGTGTAAATTGGTGGTCTAATTTCAGGTTTTTGCATGTACCTACCCAATTTTCCCAACAACGCTTATTAAAGAGACTGTATTTATGCCATTGTATGCTTTTGCCTCCTTTGTCAAATATTAATTGACCACAATGGCATAGGTGGACTTCTGGGATCTGTGTTCTCTTCCATTGACCAATATGACTGTTCTTGCGCCCTACCAGGCTGTTTTGATTACAGTGGCCTTGTAGGATAAGTTGATATCCAGTATTGTGATACCTCCAACTTTGTTCATCTTTCTCAAGATTGCTGTGGCTAATTGGGGTCTTTTATGGTTCCATATAAATTTTGGAATATTTGTTTTAGCTCTGTGAAATATGCTGTTGGTATTTTAATAGGGATTGCATTGAATCTGTAGATTGCTTTGGATATTATGGACATTTTAATGATATTAATTCTCCCAAACCACAGAAACAGTAAATGCTTTGCCAGCATTTGTCATTGGTTGATTTGTTGATGATAGCCATTCTGACAGGTGTGAGATGGTACCATATTGTCATTTTGATTTGTATCTCTCGAATGATTAGTGACTTTGAGCAAACTAGAAACACCAGTCAGAAAGGATATGTGCACCCCTGTGTTTATAGTAGTACAATTCACCATAGCTAAGATTTGGAAACAGCCTAAGTGCCCATCCGCAGATGAGTGGATTAAAAAACTGTGGTACATATACAAAATGGAATACTATTCTTCAGTACAAAAGGAATTCTTACTATTTGCAACAGCATGCATGGAATTGGAGAGCACTATGCTAAGTGAAATAAGCCACTCAGAGAAAGATAAATATCACATGATCTCACTCATTTATGGACTATAATAAACAATATAAATGGATGAACAAAAACAGATCCAGAAACAGAGAAGCATCGATCAGACTGTCAAACCTCAGAGGGAAGGTAGGGAGGATGGGGGTAAGGGAGAGAGATCAACCAAAGAACTTGTATGCATGCATATAAGCCTAACCAATGGACACAGACAACAGGGGGTGAGTGCATGAGTAGGGGGTGTGGGAAAGCAATGGAACGATAAGGACACATATGTAATACCTTAATCAATAAAGAAAAAAAAACAGTAGGTGCTTGTACTTGTTTGTATCTTTGCCCATTTTAAAATCAGGTTGTTCATTTTTATTTTATTTTTAATGCTATTGTCAATGTAATTGTTTAAATTTTATTTCCAATTGTTTACCATAAGTATAGATCTACAACTAATTTTTTAAAAATATGTGTTTATTTATTTTAGAGAGAAAGGAAGGGAGAGGGAGAGAGAGATAGAAACATCAATGAGAGAGAAACATTGATCAGCAGTCCCCCCTTCTGTCCCCCACCTGGGAGGGAGCCTGCAACCCCGGGCATGCACCCTAACTGGGGAAAGGAACGGGCAACCTTTTGGTGCATGGGTCAATGCTCAACCACTTAGCAACACTGTCTGGGCTACAACTAATTTTTTGAATGATTTTTTAAAAATTGATTAAGGTATTACACATGTATCCTTATCCCCCCATTGTCCCCCACCCCACTCCCGTTCATGCCCTCACCCCCCTGTTGTCTGTGTCCATTGGTTATGTTTATATGCATGCATACAAGTCCTTTGGTTGACTTCCAACTACATTTTTTAATATTGGTGTTGTGCCTTGCAAAGTTCCTTAACTCGTTTATTAGCTTGAATAATTTTTTTATATGTGTGTGGGTTTCTTAGGATTTTTAAAATATACTATGTCATCTGCAGGTTGAGATAGTTTTATTTATTTCTTTCCTATATGGATGCTTTTTATTTATTTTTATTGCCTAATTTTATAGTTGGAACCTCTAGTAAAATATGGAATAGAAATCGTGAGAGCAAATAACCTTGGCATGTTCCAGTCATTCAGCATTGTATGTGATATTAACTCTGGGTCTTTCTGAAGTACAGTGTATCCAGTTGAGGAGTTTCCTTACATTCCTAATTTATTGAGTGTTTATTTTATCATGAAAGGGTTTTGAATTTTGTCAACATGTTTTTATGTCTTTTGAAATATTTGTTTTATTTCCTTTTTTCATATGGTGTATTTCATTAATGGTAAATCTTATATTGCTGGGATAAGTCCAACTTGGTCATGGTGTATAATCCTTTCTATATGTTGCTGGATTAAGTTTGTTAGTGTTTTGTTGGGGTTTTATGCCTATATTCATGAGATATTGGTCTGTATTTTCTTTTCTTGTGATGTCTTTGTCTGGTTTTGGTATCAGGCTAATATTGACCTCATAGATTAAGTGGGGAAGTTTGCTTTGCTGTTCTGTTTCATGGAAGAGTTTGTGAAGAATGGGTGTCAGTTGTTCCTTAAATGCTCATTAAAATTCAACAGTAGAGTGATCTGAGCTTGGCTTTTCTTTTTTTTTCTGTTTTTGTTGTTTTGGGGTTTTTATTTTATTACTAACTTAATCTCTTTACATGTTACAATTCTATAAAGATTTTCAATTTCTTCTTCAATCAGTTTTGGTATTTTTGTCTTTCTAAGGGTTTGAACATTTCAGCTAAGTTATCTACTTTGTCTATATGTAGTTGCTTCTTTATAATGCTTTTTTATATCTATACAGTCTGTAGTAATGTCCCTTCTTTCATTCTTAATTTTAGTAATTTGAGTCTTATTTATTTCTTGCTTCATCAGTCTAGTTAAAGTTTTGCCAATTTTATCTTTTCAAAGAACATAAAATAGCCTTTGAGAAGGAAAGCATCGAATTAATAATTAGAAGGCAGCTACATACATATCCCCTATACAATTGACAGTATGTTTTGAACAATGTTTCTTAACATTTTGGAGCCACAGTTGGCTCACTTTATAAATAGGGTAATGAGACATGCCTCACAGATTTTTCTCTAAGATTAGATGAAATAACATGTAAAATCTCTAGCACAATACCTGTTTATGGTAGATTTTTCATTAAATGTTCATATCCTTTTCTTTTGCCCCATTATACTGACCCTAGTTTTCTTGCATTGTTCTTTGGTTGTCAGGTCTAATTTAATATAGTAAGCATTTAAAATGACTTCTCACTTGAAGTCTGAAAAAATATTTTTCTGTACTGTCTGCCTACCATGAACCAAGATGATACTCATTTTCACTAAGACTTAGGAACATACCGAGTTCTGAATATAATCATGTAAAACAATGATAGTTTAATATTAATGAGTCTAAAAGCAACTGAGATCCTATCTAATAAATTATCATGCTCTATGTTAATTTCTCATTTCTTCATGTTTCTAACACTGATGATAGGAAAACATTTCACCCCCAGAGTTTCATGTCAGTAGAGTTTCCAGGAGCAACCTCTCTTCTCAATAGGTATCCCCAACTCCAAATAGAAGATTTTTTCCACCTTTGGGATAGACAGTATAGACTCCTGAATGGCGAGAAGAATTCATTCTTAAGAAACCTGCCTTAGTTAGCTCCTGTACTTTACTAGCAATGTGATTTTAGGCAAATTATCCAACTTATCTGAGCTTCCATTTCCATGTGTATAACTTGTGGGTAGGTGGTGATAACAGAGTGGTTCTAAAATTTTATAATATAATGTATGTACAATACTTAACACAGTACTCAGCTAACTGTAAAGAATCTTTGTCAAGATAACTTCTCTACTATGACCCACCTGGTCATTGCAGCAGGTTCATTAAAGCTTTTTCTGACTGCATTTAAAATTTTGTATTTTGGAGTATTTGATATTAAATCTGGTTTAATTTTTTAAAGATTTGCACAAGCTAAGTTACTACTGGTAACAAACTGCTTGTTTTACGCTGTTCTATAATTGTAACCAGCTCTGCCATTGCTGGTCTCTTATTTTGGTATCTGCTCAGCCCATACTTGTGCTAACTTATATATTGCCACCAGCTCTTATAATGCTGCCATGTCCCAGCTAATGTTCCATAGTTGTCTGGGATGGATGAGGCCCCTAACTCAGCTAGGCCAAATGATATCTTACCAGGAAAAGTGGACCCTGTTTGCTGGCATGTTATTGTAATGACATTAAATGAATCTCAATAGATAAAGAGACTCTTGCATTATAACAGGCAGGAGACATACATCTGCTTTGGTGATATTACCCAAGAATGATTATGAACCCATAGGTTCTTTTTTTAAAATAATTTTTTATAGATTGATTTTGAGAGGAGGGCGGGAAGGAAGGAGAGAGAGAGAGAGAGAGAGAGAGAGAGAGAGAGAGAGAGAGAGAGAGGAGAGAGAGAGAGAGGGAGAGAGATGGCTTTGTTGTTCAACTTATTTATGCACTCATTAGTTGACGCTGACCGGGGATCGAACCCACAACCTTGGTGTATTGGGACAATGCTCTAACCAACTGAGCTACCTAGACAGGGCCCCATAGACTCTCATAATTGGAAGATATTTCAAAGATTATCTAGTTCCAGACAATAATAATGATAGCAGACATTTATTGCATTTTTATTGTATACCCAGCACAATGATAAGAGTTTACCTGTATCATTTCATTTAATCCTCACAATAACCCCTAGAAGTATCCTACTGTTATCTGCATTTTTGTAAATGAGGAAACAGATTCAGATGGTTTAACTTGTCTAAGAATCAACAGATCCGGTTTCAAACTCAAGTCTGATTCTAGAACTATATTCCTTAATACACTATATAGTTCCTTTCCTGCACTGTAAGTCTCCTTTCCACAGTATTCCTGAAAGATTACTTTATATTCTTCTTGAATGTCTTCAAGATTGGTTTGTTTACTGTCCTCTTGGGGAAGCTCTTTCTATTTTTTGACAAATTTAGTGGCACAGGGGAAAGATGTTGGCCTAAAATCTGATTTTTTTGTCACAACAAAATCATGGACTGTTAGAGAAGGAGGGACTGGAATTGTCTCATCCATTCCCTTCATTTTGCAATTGAGAAAGTTCCACCTAGTGAAGGCCCATAAACAAGATCGCATAGGATTTTCAGAAATTTTGTCCTCTGGAGCCTGACAGAGTAACTTTGTTCTATGCTCTTCAAATCAGTGTTTTTAATATTTAAGATAGGTTTTATGATTCCTTTTAATTTTACCTTTATGCCAAACAACCCTAGTTTTTTCATTCCTTCCTCTTATGAATGATTTGCAGGGTTTTCATAATTCTGGAACCTATTGGAACCTGCTCTCAGTTTTTTTGTTTTGTTTTTTTCCTCCTTTAAAATGGAGCACACAGAAGTGGACCTAATATTTTGGAGATTATTTGTTCAGCCAAGAGTACAGTGAAATTATGGCTTCCTTTAATCCAGTTATTAGTTTTCTGTTAGTATAGACTATGATTTCTGTAGACTTTTCTTTTTGGCAGCTATGTCATGAACTTATAACCATGTCAAAGGAACTATTTTTGAGGCAAGAGGTATTTTTGAAATCATAGTCCTGAATTACTGATTCAAAGAGAATCTATATACATGCTGGTTTCATCAGTAATCTATTTGCTTAGACATTGATTTACTGAAAAAAATGATATGACATTTGTAATTGTGTATTACACCTTTTATTTTTATACCTATATACCTATGTTTAGTCAATTTATAAGCATGAACATTTCCCACATTTGCTTTTAGATCCTTATTTAGATACACTAGCTTATAAGATCACTGACTTTGAATGGAACTGTAAAGCCAGTCCTTCTGAAGCCTCGGTGATGAAAGACTGTCTTTCCCAAACAAAACTAATGATGCCCAGAGTTAAATTAAAATGGCCTAACTGAAAACCAAGAGTGTGTTACCTCCTCGGTGTTGTTCTCTTTCTCTGCTTTCTAGGAGGAAAGGAGAGGTTGCAGGAGTCCGAGTAGCTGACCTGCAGCTGTTCTGAATGATATGGGGGTAGGGCATGAGTGGGGAGGGGGTTAGGGGGTAACGTGGGGATAAGGACACATATGTAATACCTTAATAAAAAATAAATTATATATATATAAAGAAAAATTGCAGAACAAAGAGAGGATCAGTTTTGTTTGGAATTTAGATACCTTTACTAGTCCTTGGATGATTCAGGACAGACTTTTGAAGGAGAAATCTTGAAGAATAGGAGGAAAGCACTAAGGAAGTTATTTTGTTACGTACATGTTTTAAGGTACAGAAACTTACCTATAGTAATATATATATATATATATATATATATATATATATATATATATATACTGTCATTTGCAAATATTTAAGAGAGGAGAGAGAGAGAAAGAGAGAGAGAGATGAGAATTAAATATTGATTGGCTGTCTCCTGCATACTCCCTACTGGGGATCAAACTTGAAACCCCAGGCATGTACCCTGATTGAGAATTGAACTGGCGACATTTTGGTGCACAGAATGATGCCCAACTAACTGGCCAGGGCTGTTATTTAAATACTGTTGTTTGTTTGCTTTATAAATATTTTTATTGATTTCAGAAAGGAAGAGAGAGATATATAGGTGTGTGTGTGTGTGTGTGTGTGTGTGTGTGTGTGTGTGTGTGTGATCGATGAGAGAGAATCATTGATCAGCTGCCTTCTGCACTCCCCTTACTGGTGATTGATCCCACAACCCAGGCTTATACCCTGATGGGGAATTGAACTGTGTCCTCCTGTTTCATAAGTTGATGCTCAACAGCTGAGCTAAGTATTTTTGCCTTTGAGAAACCTCAGCTCCCTAGATTACACTCTCTGTACCTTGATTTTTCCTTATCTATAAAATGAGGATAATAGTACTTAAAATGCTTCCTAGCTTCCCTGTCACCACATACAGAAAGTTCTCTGTTTTTCCACTTAACTTTTTGGGTACTTTAAAAATTTGCTTAGGCTCGCATATATAATCATATAAATTGTGGTTTCATGTATATACGTGTTTTATGTCTCCTATTAAATTATAATCTTCTTGATGTCAGGGGTTAGTTGAGTTTTCATTGTGATTGACCTTTATAATTCCTGGTCTAGTGATTATATATTTAATAAAATTAAGTATTTATTATAATAATTTGGTGGCCTTTTTAAGTTATGATTTATTCTCAACTTTTTTTCTGATAGAATAGTGGAAATTTATTTAGGCCTGTGGAGCAAAATGAATAAGCAATTAAAAAAAGAAAGTAAAACAAAATAAGTGTACCTGACATAAGAGAAGAGCCAAGTTAGTAAGCACACAAGGAATGAAAGATTATGTAAATGGTATAAATTTAAGCTGAAAAACATCAGTGACTATTTAGAGAAGTCTGAAAGAGAGGGCTAAGTGACATTATTGTTAGTGATAAGTGACAATTGATTTGATTATGCATGTTCACAGTGTTGGAGAGTAGCAAATTTAGAAGACATGGGGCAATGAGAAGTCAATCATCAATGTGAGAGAGAGTCAAGTCATAACAGTTATTTTATTTTTAATTTTATTTTATTGCTTAAAGTATTACAAGGAATAGTACATATGTTTCCCTTTTTTCCCCATTGACCTTCCCCTGGCCTCCCCTACCCCCCAGTCTCTTGTATCCATTGGTTATGCTTATATGCATGCATACAAATCCTTCTGTTGATCGCTTACCTACCCTCCCCAACCATCCCCAGCCTTCCCACTGTAGTTTGGCAGTCTGTTCAAAGTTTCTCTGCCTCTGTATCTATCTTTTTGTTCATCAGATTATAATGTTCTTTATTATCCATAAACGAGTGAGATCATGTGGTATTTTTCTTTCATTGACTGGCTTATTTCACTTAGCATAATGCTCTCCAGTTCCATCCATGCTGTTGCAAATTGTAAGAATTCCTTCTTTTTTACAGCAGCATAGCATTCCATTGTGTAGATGTACCACAGTTTTCTAATGCATTCATCTGCTGATGGGCACTTAGGCTGTTTCCAAATCTTAGCTATGGTAAATTGTGCTGCTATGAAGATAGGGGTGCACATATCCTTTCAGATTGCTGTTTCTGGTTTCTTGGGATTTATTCCTAGAAGTAGAATTCCTGGGTCCAATGGCAGTTCCATTTTTAAATTTTTTAAAAGTTTTAAATGTACTGCAATATATATATATATATATATATATATATATATATATATATATATATATTATTGTTTTTTTACAGAGAGGAAAGAAGAAGGATAGAGTTAGAAACATTGATGAGAGAGAAACATCGATCAGCTGCCTCCTGCACACTCCCTACTGGAGATGTGCCTGCAACCAAGGTACATGCCCTTTAACCGGAATCAAACCTGGGACCCTTGAGTCTGCAGGCCGACGCTCTATCCACTGAGCAAAACCAGTCAGGGCTTAAATTTTTGAGGAAACGCCATACTGTTTTCCATAGTGGTTGCACCAGTCTGCATTCCCACCAGAAGCACACCAGGGTTCCTTTTTCTTCGAATCCTCTTCAGCACTTGTCTTTTGTTGCTTTGTTGATGACAGCCATTCTGACAGGTGTGAGATGGTACCTCATTGTTGTTTTGATTTGCATCTCTCTGATGATTAGTGACTTTGAGCATGTTTTCATATGTCTCTTGGCCTTTGGAATGTCCTCTTTTGAAAATTCTCTATTTAGGTCCTTTGCCCAGTTTTTGATTGGATTTTTTATCTTCCTTTTAAGTTGTATGAGTTCCATGTAGATGTTGGAGATTAAACCCTTGTCGGAGATAACATTGGCAAATAAATTTTCCCATTCAATGGGCTTTCTTGTTGCTTTCTTGATGGTTTCTTTTGCTGTGCAGAAGCTTTTTATTTTGATGTAGTCCCATTTGTTTATTTTCCCTTTAGTTTTCATTGTCTTAAGAGATGTATAGGTAAAGATATTGCTACGACTAATTCTGTTATTTTGCTGCTTATGGCTTCTTCTAAGATTTTTATGGTTTCCCCTCTTGCGTTTAAGGCCTTTATCCATTTTGAGTTTATTTTTGTGTATGGTGTAAGTTGATGGTCTAGTTTCATTTTTTTGCAAGTGTCCGTTCAGTTTTCCCAACACCATTTATTGAAGACACTGTCTTAACTCCATTCTATGCTATTGCCTGCTTTGTCAAATATTAATTGAGCATACTGGCTTGTGTTGATTTCTGGGTTCTCTGTTTTGTTCCACTAGTCTATATGTCTGTTCTGGTGCCAGGACCACACAGTTTTGAGAACAGTGGCTTTGTAGTATAGCTTGATATCTGGTATTGTGATTCCTCCTACATTGTTCTTCTATGTCAATATTGCTGCAGCTATTCGGGGTCTTCTTTCATTCCAGATGAATTTTTGGAGAGTTTGTTCTAGGTCATTGATGTATGCCATTGATATTTTAATGGGGATTGCATTGAATTTATAGATTGCTTTCAGTAATATGGACATTTTAATGATGTTGATTCTACCAATATATGAACATGGTATATTCTTCCATTTGTTCATGTCTTCCTGTATCTCTTTTTTCAACGTCCTATAGTTTTCAGATACAGGTTTTTTAATATATATATTTGATTTTTTAGAGAGGAAGGGAGAGGGATAGAGAGTTAGAAACATCAATGAGAGAGAAACATAAATCAGCTGCCTCCTGCGCACCCCCTACTGGGGATGTGCCCACAACTCAGGTACATGCCCTTTCTCGGAATCGAACCTGAGACCTTTCAGTCCACAGGCTGATGCTCTATCCATTGAGCCAAACCAGTTAGGGCAGGTCTTTTATATCTTTATTTAAGTTTATTCCCAGGTACCTGCATTTTTTTGGTGCAATGGTAAATGAGATGGTTATTTTTGCTTCTCTTTCTGTGAGTTCATTATCTACTCTAATAAAAGAGTAATATGGAAACTAACCATCTCTCTGGGATGCCTAAGCCATGCCCACCAGCCAAGCCATGCCCACCAGCCAGAGTGGCTGCATGCAAATTAGCCCAGCCATGATGGAGGCTGGCAGGGTGGCTCTGTGCTGGGGGCCTCTGCGGGACATGCACAAGAATTGCTGCCCGGCATGGAGCACCCGCCCCCGGTCTGCTGCTTGGCTCCATGCTGGGTGTGTCAGTTCAGTGGCAGGGGAACCCCCGTGGGATCATAGTCGAGCATCCGCCACCCGGCGTGGAATGCCCGCACCCGGTCCACCGCCCAGCTCCACACCGGTGGGCCTCTGCGGGGCATGTGCAAGTGTCTGCCGCCCAACTTGGAACATCTGCCCCCAGTCCACTGCCTGACTCCACCCCGGCGGCTTCCATGGGGCGTGCGCAAGGCTCCACTCCCAGGGCCTCCATGGGGCATGCTAGACTGTCTGCTGCCTGGCATGGAGCGTCTGCCACCAGTCCACTGCCTGGCTCCACCCTGGGAGCTTCCATGGGGCATGCGCAAGGCTCTGCGCTGGGGGTCTCCGTGGGACCTGTGCAAGCGTCCGCTGCCTGGCGCTACCCCGGGGGCCTCTGTAGTACACCCACCCCCATTCCGTTGCTTGGCTCCACCCCAGGTATGTCTGCTCAACAGCAGGGTCCCCCATGGGGCCATGCACCAGCGTCCGCCCCTGGCCGGCCACCCAGCTCTGCACCAGGTGTGTCCCCTCAGCAGTGGGGGCCCACCAGGCATGTGCGATCGAGGGCCGCTCAGCAGGAAATGTCTGTGCCTGTGCTCACCTGCCCTCTCACCCCCTAGTGCATGAACCCTGAAGGGGCTGTAAGCAGCCTGAAAATAACCCTCAGTCCCTCACCCAGGCTGGCCAGGCACGCCAGCAGATGGACATCCCCCAAGGGGTCCCAGACTGTGAGAGGGCACAGGCCGGGCTGAGGGACCCCCCCTGAGTACACAAATTTTTGTGCACTGGGCCCCTAGTGAGTGTATAAAAAGGACATAGATTTCTGGGTGTTAATTTTGTATCCTGATACTTTGCCAAATTCACTTATTAGGTTCAGTATTTTTTTCATAGTTTTTTAAATAAATCTTTCTTGTTCAGATTATTACAGATGTTCCTCTTTTTCCCCTATAGCTCCCCTCCACCTGGTTCCAACACCACCCCATGCCTTTACCCCCCCACCACTGTCTTCATCCATAGGTATAAGATTTTTGTCCATTCTCTTCTTGCACCCCTCACACCCCATCCCCCTGAGAATTGTCAGTCCATTCCCTTTCTATGCCCCTGCTTCTATTATATTCACCAGTTTATTCTGTTTATTAGATTTTTTATTGACTTAATTTTTAGATACACTTGTTGACAGATATGTATTTGTTGTTAGTTTGTTGTTATAATTTTTATCTTTGTATTTTTCTTGTTCCTCTTCTTAAAAAATACCTTTCAGCGTTTCATTTAATCCTTGTTTGGTGGTGATGAACTCCTTTAGCTTGTTCTTACCTGTGGAGCTCTTTATCTGACCATCAATTTGCCATGATAGTTTTGCTGGGTAGAGTAATCTTTGTTGTAGGTGTTTGCTATTTATCACTTTGAATATTTATTGCCATTCCCTTCTGGCCTGCATGGTTTCTGTTGAGAAATCAGCTGACAGTCGTATGGGTACTCCCTTGTAGGTAACTAACTGTTTTCCTCTTGCTGCTTTTAAGATTCTCTCTTTGTCTTTTTAATTATGATGTGTCTTGGTGTGGGCCTCTTTGGATTCCTCTTATTTGGGATTCTCTTCACTTCCTGGACTTGTAAGTCTATATTTTTTCATCAGGTAAGGGAAGTTTTCTGTCATTATTTCTTCTAATAGGCTTTCAATATCTTGCCCTCTCTCTTCTTCTGGCACCCCTATAATTCGGATATTGGTACTTTTGAAGTTGTCCCAGCGGCATCTTACACTATCTTCATATTTTTGGATTCTTTTTTCTTTTTTCCTTTCAGGATGGGTGTTTTTTGCCTCCTCATATTTCATATCTTTGATTTGATTCTTGAGATCTTCTAGTCTGCTGTTGGATCTCTGTATATTATCATTTATTTCAGTCAGTGTATGCTTAATTTCTGACTGGTCCTTTTCAAATTTTTTTTTTTTTTTTTTTTTTTTTTTTTTTTTTTTTTTTTTTTTTTTTT
>PVJC01031139.1:10555-20975 GCA_004026665.1 Murina feae | reverse complement strand
ATTGAAAATCATTCCTACTGATAGAGACCACTTATTTAATTTTTAGCAATGTTAAAATGTGGAGTATTTGAGTAGTTTTCATGTCTTTTTGAGTTGGAGTCATCCAAATCCATTTTGGGATTTGCTCCAATTGTGACATATGTACCGGATATTGTTTTTTCTTTAATGGTGAAAAATATTTAAAAGGAAGAATTTTTGAGAGACTTACAAGTCAGGTCACCAAGATCAAGCAAGTGTCATCCTCAGTGATAATTACATGAGTCCGAGGGAGAGCCACAGAAAGGGAACGAGACACAGTCAGTAGGCTATTCTCCTTAGAGAAACGGGCACTTTTCCTGCCTATTTTCAAATATTTGACAATGAGATGTTTTAAAGTATTTTCTGTTTTCTACTGCTTTTTAGGGATTAATCCAGAGTCTTGAATTCAGAATTCAGAAATGAGTTTGAAATCGCCTTGATAATATGTATATTGGATAATAAATTTAATAACAGGTATTTAAAGCAAGAAAGCATGAAATAGTTTAACTCAACTCAAGATAAAAGACTATAGCCAATATTGGCTTGGGATTTAGAACAAATCTGTACCTTTTGTTGTCGTTACTGAAGTAGAGTAGCCTGGTGGCTCTACCCAACTCTTAATTAAGCACTTAGGCAGCCACAGTCATTAACTCCTTCAGGTCCTGAGGATACTACTGGGTTATTGCTTCAATTTACTGTACTAAGCTCACTAATAGGCAATGCCTTAAAACACTGAGAATACCTGGGTCATAATCTGTTTAGACTTCTATATGAAGGAAAAAGCAATTTTAATTTAGTTCCTCGTTCATTTTAATTTGGGTTAGCAGATGTTCGCTGTGTATTGCTGTCAACTATATAATTTGCATTATGAAAGAGCCTATAATACCAATTTGTCAGGGTCTATTTTTTGTTATAGTGTGATTTTAATGTCCTCCAAAATGTTGCTATAAAAATAGGATACTGTTTTTTCTAATTCATGTAGAATACCCCACGAGCAAAATTGGGCTCATAAAATTCAAGCAATATTTTAAAATTAGTTTTGGCTAAAGAGGGAATGAGGGAAATAGAGGGGGAAAAAGTAAAGCAAGGGAAAGAAGGGAAGGAAGCTGAACAATGAAGCTCTCAGCTTGCCCAGGACCCACAGCCACTGTGGGAACAGGTGGTGGTGGGTGGGGGAAGCAATTCTCCTGGAGAACATTCTTATTTCTTGTATCTATATAAACAAAAGCCTAAGCAACTGTTATGACAGGTAGACTGGTCGCCGGTCACTGTTATGCGTACTGACTGCTAGGGGTGAATGCTCAACACAGGAATTGCCCCCTGGTGGCAAGTGCGCACCCACAGCCAACCTCCTGCAGTCAGCCAACCTCAAGCCGTCCCTTCCCCTGGCTGGCTGGCCATGATCAGATGGCCGCTGATCAGCCCTGGTTGCCAATCAGGCTGAGGGACCCCACCCATGCATGAATTCGTGCACCGGGCCTCTGGTTTCTAGTATAATGTTACTATTCAAAAATGTACCTTACATGGGGATTTTTGTCATGGGTATATAGATATTGAGAAAGATTTATTTTTACAAGCCACTATTTTGATAAATGGAAGGGAATGTACATATGAACACTTTAATTTTATAATTGTTTAGCCTTATTTGGAGGTTTTACGCCCCTGAGTTTGTGGGGGATTTTTTATGCAGGAATAGATCATGAATACAACCTACCTCATACAATAGTCTTGGCGACTAAATGAGAACAAGTAAAAAATAAATATTATCATTATGAGTTTGATTTATTAGAACTTTGGTAAGGACATGACTTCTTTTAAATAGATTACACTATCTGTTAATGTGTTCAATTTTTTGACATTCTGATAACTTTTAGTTCTTGTTTTTAGTTTCTCTGGATTCTGTCACTCTTTAAATTAGAGGTTACAATCATTCCAACTTTCACTTCACATTGGGAATATACTTGACAAATAGTGAATTCCTAGATCTTACAATAAATATAAAATACATTATGTTGAAAAAATATTCAACTATTCTTTGGAAACCTGTATATATAGATAAATAAAGAAAAAAATAGTTTTTGGCCCACCTGCTGAGAAGTCACTTATCAAGAACTACCTATTTTCTGTAGGGGTTTAATTAAAGAGTAGTTACTTCTATAATCTCCTATATTTGGACCTGATTCTTAAAAACCATGGGTCTTATTAGTAACAACTTCCTATTTACATATATTGGTAGATAATTCTTGTGAGATAATATTTTAATCACATAAGGCCTAGATCTCAAAATCATAAGGCTGAGCAGGTCAGAAACATGGACAGAGGCAGGTCTTTTAGGAGCTAAAAATACTCAGCTAACCCTAGTGTTCTCATGCAGGAATTTGAATTCTGGATTGCCAGATTCTCCAAGTTTCAAGAGAAGCTATAAACCTATGGGGTGTTTTTACAATACTTAAAAAAATAAAATTTAATTCTCCATATTTTAAAATATTGTATCATTTTTAAAAACACACTTACAGTTCAAATAAAATATGTCTGTTGACCAGCGCCATATCCTAGGTACCAAGAGATGAGAGAGAAGCTAAGTGTGTGGTAGTAATATATTGTGGACAAAGCCTGTATCTACTGGGAGTTTAAAGTCCGAGTTCTGCACATTTCTAGGTGTCGGATAACCAACGCATGGTTTCTATAAAAAGTTCAGCACCGATGCTCCATCATCGACAAAGGTAGTGTTTAAAGTCTTCTCATCAACAGTTCTCATTCATAGAGACAAACTAGTTAAAATTTCCAAGAAAGACATCTCCCTGCATCTGTAACCACTTCCATGTGGATACACAGTGGCCTACAATCTGACAGTGCTGATAAACCAGCTGCAAAAACAGTAAATGGAAGTCAATGTAGAAATAAGGGGTCAGCTGCCAGCTGGCTAGCGTTGATTTATAATCATAGGGCCAAGAAAGCTGAGGTTCTCTCTTCCTCACTTCACTGTCAGCAGTTTGGAGGGTCCAGAATATATGTGCTCTACTTGAACCTTTCCTCCTTTCACTCTCACAGTGTTTAATACTTTATTCAGCATGACTACTCATGTAAAATGTGCATTTATTGTCCTTTAATCATAACCTCGGAAATATTATAATTGTATAATTACAGTGTAGGACATACCTTTTGAATTATTGGAAAGTGAGAGAGGATGGCATCTTAGGCATCATTTCTACCATATTCTGTTGGTCAAAGCAAACTAGAGGCTAGCTGAGAGTGAGCCACCTGCCCTATAGAACCCCTGCAGGACTCACACATCAGGAATGCCAGGCATTAAGTATGGTCTTGGAAATGGGAATCTCCTGAACTCAATATTTAGAGAGGTCAGACCTTTAGTTTTCCTTCTGTGTATCCAGTGACTCCCAGGCAGGCAATGACAAGCTTGTTTTCTGGAGAAATTGAACCGGAGGAGTAAGTGTAGGCACACTATGTGTGGGAGAGGGTGAAGATAGAGGACAGAGTTTCTAAAATCCTTGGAATTTCATGAGTGATAAGAGTCTTTATTATTCATAATGAGCCTCTTTGGATGCAACTAATGAGGTGACTTAGATTGAGGCCCGATCTGGCCTCAGAAGGTTGCTCATCATCAGAAAGACCAAGTGATTAGAGCATAAGACTACAGAATCCTTCCTTGACATCTTGTTCCCACATAACATCTCTGTGTGCTGTCATGTTAATTGTTAATTATCCTATACCCTCCAATGTACTAGTAAAAGAAGTATGTGTCCCTCTGTTTTTCTCTTTTTTCAGTTCCAGAGATTCCCCTGCTTTACTTTCTCCCACCCCCTTAATCTACCACCAGTGGATTTCAGGTAACCCCTTTATGTCTCCCTCTTTGATTCTAATGTATAAAATAAGCTGCAAAATTGCCATTCTGCAGAGCATTTTCTCAATACATTGAGATTTTGCTTCCCAGCAATTGTCATCAGTTTGTCTCAAATAAACTCATTAAAATTCTCTACAGGTTTAGATGTTTATTACGTCGGCAGTTGTAAATGTAAGCAAGGTATCTCCCTCAGTTCTGTGAGCAATTCTGGAAAATGATCAAACCTTAGGAGGGAATCATGGAACCCATTTATAGTACAGGTTAGAAGTATGGGTGGCCCAGATTTGGGGTTGTTGTCTGAGGTGGGGGCAGTCTTGTGGAGGACTAAGTCCTTATCCTGTGGGGGTGTCTATGCTAAATCAAAGTAGTTACTGTCAAACTCGGATTGTAGGACTCCAGCTAGTGTCCAGAGAATCGGAGAATTGATTTTGGTGGTGGCAAGTATTTCGGGCATGCATGCACATCCTTTCTCTATACACTGATTACTAGCATCTTATTAACTAAGACATATTCTTACATTTGCCCCTCCTTGAAATAGCTAGAATATTAAGTCCTTTTCATTGGTAAGAATAAATTCAGTAAGATTTTCAATTGATTTCCTGGCAAGACTTTTGGCAAACGTTTGACTTCTACAGCAAAGTGATTATCAGCAATACTATTATTCTCCTTGTTGATGTGCCAGAAGTTTGTATTTCTCTAATTAATAGATTTGGGGGAGCCATTCATATGTTTCCCTTTTCCTTTTTCACAACCTATTTTTATTAAATTTTTAATTCAGTGAATTTAGAAAGAATATAATAAAGAAATCAGAAATCTATAGAAAACAATTACAAAGCTCTGAAAGTAAAGTTAAATATATTTTCTAAAATTTTATTTATTACCTAAGCTTTTGGTTTTTCAGATTCCAATGACCTATTTTCCTCTTCTTTTTAGAGTTTCAAAGCAATGTTCTATACAAAATATATATTAATCACACACACACACAAAAGTGATATGTTTTTCATAAAGATGTAGCAGAGAAAAAATAACACAGAAAATGAAAAGAGATTGAAAGGAGGATCGCACATAAAATTGTTAATCATGATTTTCTCAGCTAACGGGAAGGAGTAGCAGTGACACCTGAAATGTACCATTCAGGCTTTTACTCACTTCAATGATATTTATCACCATCACGTTATTACCTCCTGTTAAACACCTGGACAGTTGCCTGCCCCTGCTCCTGCCTGGCAGCGCCAACCACCTTGCTGGGGAGGGGACAAGGGCTATGTTAATTATTAATTATCCTATACCCTCCTTTCACTCTCACTATGTTTTCTGAGTGCTGCTTCCAAGTTATCAGAAAGTTATTCCTAATTTACTCCTCAGGTAAAAACAGACTTTGAAACCTAAGGCTTTAAAAACTCAGAAAATTCAAAAATAAGGGCTTGTAGTACAATAGAAAACTGGGGAGAAAAGGAAAGAAAGAGAAAAAAAACACAGAAGTTGTTTGAAATTCTTCTGATACACTCCGAAAAAACAAAGGAAAACGGAATGCCAAATTGATTTTCCCCTATAAATTACAGTTCATACAAGTGCATATATTTTGGAATGTTGCTATGTGCTCAGCCATTTACAGTTAATCTTCCACAACTAATTTTATAGATGAGAAAACTAAATGTAAATGTACTTTACATAAGGTAGCATAGAAACGTGGGGATTTCCAAATAAGTTATTAACTGAAACATAATTTTCCAAAACAACCTGGAAAAGAAAACACAGTGGCATTTTAAAATATGTATTAAAAACTGTGTATGGTTCACACATCAGTATGCTTTCCTCTATCCAACCCAAAATGGGCAGAATCACTATTTCTTTATTTTAAACTAGAGGCTTGGTGAGCAAAATTTGTCCTTGGGTAGGGTCCTTAGGCCTGGTCGGCAATCAGGGCCGATTGGGGCCTTCTGGCTGCTGGCCAGGGCCTCCCTTCATTCCACACCACCCCCAGTGATCAGTGCATGCCATAGCGAGTGATCAAACTCCTGGTCTCCTGGTCGAACTCCCGAGGGGACACTTGGCATATTAGCTTTTTATATATATAGATACCTCTATGCCTTAAGACAAGTTACAGAAATCAGTGGTCCTCCACACAAACCATGCTCAGGCCTATTTTCCTCACTGTCTTGTCCTTCACTTCATTTTTCTAGTTAAAGCGTATGGGTTCACAGGATGTGTTCTGTTTAATAATAGAGAACAGCACATATTTCCAGGCTGTTTTTTTCTTCACAGAATATATTTTTCAGCACTCTGGAGAGTGCCGAGGCTTGTCTGGTGCGATGATAAGGATGTTCTCTCTCATAAGAAGCCCTGGTTCTTCAGACGGGAGCTCATTTATACTCCACCATTCCCACAATGGGGAAGAAGGTACAGCTTTCTGAAATGAAATGAAACATCCAGAGATAGTAGATGATTGAACTAGAAAAAATATTTAGGCTCACTGATTAAATGACAATAACTTTGAAGATAGTGAGATTTAAGGCCTCTGAAGTATTAGAGTAGAAGCCAGAATATCACTTGCTAGGGATGATGCATGAGGGACTCGAACATGATGGGTAGTAGGACAGAGCAACTTCTTAAGAATCTTCCAAATGTTGAGCACTGGTTCCCTGAAAATACTACTAAAATAACCTGTTGATAAAACAAAGTTTTTATTGCAACAATAAAGAAGAATGCTACCTTGAAAAGTCTTATTAGTGTTTCTGCATAGAGGACAAAGGAAGGATATTTAGGAAGTTTTTAAGATACGGTTTAAAGTGGGCCTTAAAATGCAGGCTGGGGGGGTGGGTGCTGAGGGAGAGGGTCCAGGATTTGTAGAGGTGGAGGGAAGGGCTTGATTAAAATTGGCAAAGTCAGGACATAATAGTTTACATTTGGTAGATACAGTGAGGGAGGGTTTCAAAGCAAGACTCAGAGAAACTGAATTGAGCCAACTATTATTAGTTTAGCACTTTCAAGAAATTCCCATCTCTCTCCCAATTTTTTTTTTTTGAGGCAACCAAAATTTTTGGTGGACTTGTTTCAACAAGGCTTTAAAAAAAACCCACAAACAATAGTCCAGTTGGCATGGCTCAGTGGTTGAGTGTCAGTATATGAATCAGGAGGTCACTGTTTGATTCCATCAGGACACGTGCCTGGGTTGCAGGCTCAGTCCCCATTGTGGTGTGTATAGGAGGCAGCTGATCCATGATTCTCTCTCATCATTGATGTTTCTATCTCTCCCTTTCTCTCTAAGATCAATAAAAATATATTTTAAAAAATAATAAAGTTATTTACAAGTTTATTTTGGGGGGCAAGAGTTTCTTAAACTAGAAAAATCATTGCAATTAAATAGTAAAATCATAATGATTAAAGACACTCAGTTCTTCATCCTAAGGTGCTGCTTTCAATTGTGGCAATCCTGAAATACTATGATTTCTCTGCTTCAATTGGAAATGAGATAAATGAAAGAAAATAGGACTGGTTGGTTGTCTTTGGCTACCTTTTAAAACACATTTCACTTTATTTATTTAAAAGATAACCTTTAAAATAATAAAATCAATACATGTTCATTATAGAAACTTGAGAAAAGTTTAAAGAAGATGTGGGTAGGGTTTTGACCTTCAATTTTTTCTCTATTTCCCAAAATTTCTATAATTAACTTCAAAGTAATTAACTTGAAGCTTTACATTTGATGACATCTTTGTCTTTAGAAGAAACAGATTATATAAAACTGGAGAGAAATGGGATGGACATTGTTTATTATGTACATGTAATAGTTAATTAGATTTTTTCTTACTAACTTTCCTAAATATATGTTTATGGGTTGAATTGTGTTCTCCCCAAATCCATCATTTGAAGCCCTAACTGCCAATACCTCAGAATGTGACTAGTTGGAGATATGGCCTTTAAAGAGGTGATTAAGTTAAAATGGGTTTATTAGAGTGGCCCTCATCCAATATGACTGTTGTCCTTACAAGAAGAGAAAATGTGAACACATGGATGGATATCAGAGGTGAGCACACATGGAGTAAAGGCCACATGAGGACATAGCAAAGAGGCAGCAGTCTCCAAACCCAGGAGACAGGTCTCCGGAGAAATCAAACCTGCCAATACCTTGATCTTGGACATCCAGCCTCCAACACTGAGGAAAATTTCTGTTGTGTAAGCCCTGCAGTCTGTGGTATTTTGTTATGGCAGCTCTAGTAGACTAATACAATGTGCCTGTATAAAATTACTTCTTTTCCCTTCAGTACTGCAATTGAAATTCCCGTCCAGGTCTTTTCTATTTTTGAATATGAAAATTCTCTGCCGATCATCACGGAGACGTGGTAATGTCAAGAAGAGGTGCTCCTGATTGTCATTTCTTTAGCAGCTTTCAGGTACACAGTTGCAGACAGTTTTATTTTGAGGCTTATCGTGGAATTCCAGGGTTTTGACTGTGTTACCTATCTGGTTAAATCCTTTAGGTGAATTGAATTCTTTTTTGAGGGAGGATAAGTAGCTTTCCTAAATGTTAGCATGAGACTTTTTGACAGATCGATGCTCAATATCTTAGTAAGAGTCCTTTATGAAGCCCAGATGAGTCACATCAACCTTCCCCTGCCTTGAATATTCTATTTTTACTCCAAAAACTCTGCTACTTTCTCCAGCTTCTGACAGCATTTCCTGGCATGTGACAGGCAAACATTTTGCAATTGTATTAGTGACAATAAGGAAAACAGCTTCACTTACATGTGGCTTCTCCTTCATTGTTAATATTTACTTCCCACAGCAAACACTCTTGCAGCTCCATCTCTGTGCTGTCTGTGGGCACAGTTTTCGAAGACAATTTAAGAAAATTGGGACTCCAAGCTTAGGTCAAAATGTTTAACCTTGAATGTGGTTATCAATTTCAACTAACTACTCAGCTAGTTACTGACAATCTAGTCTAATAAAAGAGTAATATGCTAATTGCATCACTCCACTACATCCCAAGCCACGCCCACCAGCCTATCAGAACAACTAAATGCAAATTAACCCAACCAAGATGGTGGCCCACAGCCACAGAGCTAGAGCAAACAGGAGGCTTGGTTGCCTTGGTGATGGAGGAAGCTAAGCTTCCCACCTGCCTTAGCCAGCTGAGGCCTCTGCTCAAGGCAACAAAGTTTCAATTATAGAAGATAAATAAATCCCAGATATCTGCTTCCAGCCAGCTTTGCTGGGAGCTTGGGTCTTTGGGGGCCATGGCCAGCCTGCAAACAGCCATCAGCCCCTCACCCAGGATGGCCAGGCACCCCAGCAGAGACCCCCACCCTGAAAGGGGTGTGGCCAGTCTGAAAACAGCTCTCAGCCCCTCACCCAGGCTGGCCAGGCACCCCAGCAGGACCCCCACCCTGATCTGAGACACACTTCAGGACAAACCAGCAGGCCCTCACCCATGCACCAGGCCTCTATCCTATATAATAAAAGGGTCATATGCAAATTGACCCTAACAGCAGAACCACTGGGAATGACTGGTCACTATGACACACACTGACCACCAGGGGGCAGACACTCAATGCAGGAGATTTCCCCTGGTGATCAGTGTGCTCCCACGGGGGAGCTCTGCTCAGCCACAAGCCAGGCTGACTGCTGCCAGTATAGTGGTGGTGGTGGGAGCCTCTCTTGCTTCCTCAGCAGTGCTAAGAATGTCCAACTGCAGCTTAGGCCTGCTTCCTGCTGGCAAGTGGACATCTCCCAAGGGCTCTCAGGCTGCCAGAGGAATGTCTGACTGCCAGCTTAGGCCCAATTGCCTGGGGAGCGGGCCTAAGCCAGCAGGTGGACATCCCCCAAGGGGTCCCAGACTGTGAGAGGGCACAGGCTGGGCTGAGGGACACCCACGAGTGCACAAATTATTTGCACCTGGCCTCTAGTATGTTTATAACTTCTCTGGTCATACAAAACCAAAAACTTTGCTAATTTTATTTATGAAAGTGGTAATTCATCACTTCATGACACATATAGCTCAATTTTTAGATAAGAGGTGAATAAAAATGTATATCTGAGAATAAAAATTTTTTTGAAAAATCAGAGAAAAATATTAATTTAAAACCAACTTTGAGGACAGCTATTCCTTCTTCTGTGAGGGGTATGGAGGGGCACGATACCATAATTCATTTCTGCAGTTAAGGAATCCTGGTACATCTCTACTTCTCCTGGCCTTTTCCTCAAAAACTGCTGGGTGGCCAGAGGACTTTAGCAAGAAGGATATCTGATATTCACCTTTGGGTTGTGTGTCAGGTGCGACGAACATGCAGTCCCGCCCTTTGTATACCTCATTCCAAAGTCCAAAAAACAGTTGCATATGTATTAGGATAAAAAAAAATGTTTTGTCTGTCTGGCCAGCACAGCTCAGTGGTTGAACATTGACCTATGTACCAGAAGGTCAGGGTTTGATTCCTGGTCAGGGCACATGCCTGGGAGGCAGCAGATCAGTGATTCTCTTTCATCATTGATGTTTCTCTCTCTCTCTCTCTCTCTCTCTCTCTCTCTCTCTCTCTCTCTCTC